>CAJHUC010002558.1:0-53369 GCA_905146915.1 Ostreobium quekettii | reverse complement strand
GAAAGTGTTCACCGTCGTGTATTACGAGAGCGAGTATAAGCCCCAACCCCCCTAAAACTTGGGGACCCTCCGCTTTGACGCCTCGGACGATGACCAACTTAACGGGCGCTGGGTGGAAGGGCGGCAAATACAGGGGGAGGTGTCCTCCGACAACATCATTTGTGACGTTTGGTTGGAGGCCAGTGGAGCTAGGAGGGGGTACATCCACCCCCAGTACAAACGGCGTCTCTTAGCGGAGCTGGAGCGTTGAGATGAAATGTGCTAGACGGGGGAGGGGCCATTTCTAGACCTAGCAACTTGTAATTTCCTTTGCGTGTAACACCAATTGTAATCGTTGCCGCAAAGGCCATGTGGCACCCACGACTTGTGGGTCACATGGATTGATTGTGAGGTGGTTGTGGGTGTCCTTGGCCAGCACCAACTTGATTTTGTTTGTGCGCAACATCGCGGTTTCCCTGTGCGTTGGGTGACCCAAAAATGGCCTGTTTGTGCGCAGGTTTGCTGTTGTGGCATTTTTCTTCCATTTTGCCTGTGCGCAAAATGCACGTTTTGTTGTTTTCCGTGACCCCCTTACCGACATTTTGCACGAAAGCTTGTTTCAGGTATCTATCCTTCAGGACACGCTCGCCTAGGTAAACAGGCCTGCTTCCTCCGATTTGTTAAACACCTTTAGTTTCAATCGGTGCTGTTGACACTTTAATTTCGCATAGAAAGGGCTTTGCATGCTGTGCCTATCGCATGCTTGTTGACATGATCTGAAGGTCGTACTTGAAGTATGTAGGCAGCATCTGTCTTTTGACGACTTGCAAAGTGCGCAAAAATGGATAATGAAAATGATGGATCTGCCATATATCAGATGTGGAAGTACCCGGTGCTAATGTTTGAATCGCGACTTTCAGCGTTGGGGAAAGCACTACCACTGCATCTTGCGGTGACGGCAAAGGAGCCTTTGCATACAGGGATCTCCTTCATCCACTGCAAATATTTGCGTATTTCGCTTCACTCATTAACTTCTGGCGCATCTAGAAGCAACATGAATCCGTCATGTCATGCCCCATTTTCTGAATATCTGTATTGGAAGGCGGGCCTATTCAAGCCCCTAACATAATAGGTAAGATCTGGCACATGTCAATTCGAGATCAGTTAATTCATTGCGTCCACAGGAGGGCAAGCCTTCTTCTTCAGCAACTTCCACCGACGTAGCATCATACCCACCCCGCAAATTGTTGACACAAACGCTGGATCTAAGTTACAATTGAACGTCTTTAAGAATGCATTAATAATGCAATGGGGACGGACATAGGCATGTAATGGTCGTTTGCCCCTTGTCATCATGCTCCCTATTTCCTCACGCATGTGTTTTTTTTTTTTTGGTACAGCAAGAATTGGCCAATCATCGCCACCACAGGAGCGGGCGAACAAACGGCACATTCCAGCCCTCCCCAGGAGCAACAGACGGACGTGGTCACAGTGCATATGTTTGGGGAGACCCTGGATTTGTATTTCTATTTTTGGGCCTAGCTACGCCCAAAAAGCTACTGGGTTTGTTCACTTTTGTATTTCCGGAATCTTTCCTGGACACCGCGAGTTCTGCTACGTTGTTTCCTTCCCTTTGTCGACGCCGGCGCACTACTTGCCCTCAAGGTTTCAGACCGTTTCCCATGTCGATGGATGACGTCACACGATCGTATGCTGTGACGACTGGCATCCCTGCTGCGACAAGTCACGAATTTCTGTTGAACTGCAAGCACCCCCCGGGAGAGCATGACGGTGGCTTAAATGCGCGCTCCTTGCTTCGATTTCACTCATACCGTCGGTGGCTTCCATTGCGCTGGAAAGCGGTGGAGGTCCCAAAGTATTCTTCTTGGGAGGGAGTGCCACATGTTACGCATGCACTTTATGCAGTGTTTTCGGCGCTTGAATTGCATTTCAAAGCACGGATCCGTGCGTCGAACATCCGTGCGTTGAACAGACGGGAACATCCCGATGTTCCCATCTTTGGCACCGTGTGCAGGACATGGTGGCTGCATTCGGAGCAGCTCTCATTCACGCGCCTCGACCAGAGAGCCGCTCCAAGCGCCCAAGCAGATGTGCAAGGGCTCCGATGGCGTTTCAGGGTGCTTGCGGCATGTTATCAGATGAGAAGCACAGTCCTCCCTGCAGCAGATGCGCTTGTGTGTCCGCCATACAACGGATCGCATCTGCTGTCAGCAACCATACATGATCGCGGTTCTGTGCGCGTTGCCTCCCACATATGAGATCAGAGTGTGTGGATGGGTCAGTTTCGCTGTTCCCAAGCCAGCCGTCTCTCGCTTGGCAGGTACTAGAATCAATAAACGCCCATTTGTTTGTGACCGTTACCACCGTCTTCTAGAAGGCTACGTCCCAGAAATCTGACCACAACGATCCCACCCTTCGCCACTGTCCGAAGTAAAACATCGCAAGAGGAGATTCGCAAGTTTTGAGCAGAGAAATCAACAGCAGATGCACCCATGCACAACCATGAGGGCATGTCCGAACATTCCTCTTGGATGTTGAAGTTCACGCCCTTGTCACCCAGAAGAGACACAAAGCACAGATCAATTCTTGGGCATATTACAGGAACCTTTCTCTCAAACTAGCACACGACTGATTTATTCGACAATAGCCCTTTCAAGTCGAACTATCAAAAAGGTAGCTATTATCCTAGTGATGCACGCAAATCCTGCTTGCCAGACCAGATCTTCATTCCACAGCAACAGTGGCACGAAGGCCAGCGCCCTTTTTGCTTAACCAGGTGGGCAGCACCCTGTTGCCTGCTTGTGCACACAGACAGGAGATCTACAACAACCCCCCTTCTGACATGGATCCCTACGCCTCAGATTACCCAAAGCCCAAGATAATCACATTCTGATGTGTGCTTCCATAAACTTCTTCAAGCCTCTCGACCGGGTATGGGCACCACATTGGTGCCGCATTGACTAACACGTCAGAACTGTTGTCAGTGTGTGGCAGTCGAGGCTGGCGCACCTGACGTGACCTGGCGAGTTTGAGCACACTGCAAAAGAAGAAGCAACATTCAGTTACAAAAGTCAAGTGGGCTGTGGTCAAAATCAGTGCCATCCCTCCGATCCCTTTATCCACCAGAGTACAACGGCCAATGGTCTGGAATGTGGTATGATACAGCAGCACAGCACTTGCCGCTCTGGGGTCACAGAGACAAACTCAGCTATGGTGGGACAAGTGTTCTTTGGCAAAAAGGCTGTCAGGCGTTGCACCAACCAGCATGTGCAGCATCTGCCATATTCTATGAATTTGATCGAAAGGGTATTACCCGAAGAGGCCGCACCGGGGCCACAACTTCCAGTCGTGCACCTCCACCACTCGCGCAGAGCACCATGGCTGCAACAGGGCGCACAACCCACCGCCCCATTTTCACGCAGCAAACGGCTCGCGTGCCAAACGAGAAACAACCCACAGCACCGCGCCACAGCCCCTCCACAACCAGGCACAGCGCAATCAGCACGATGGCCCCAAATGTACTGCTGGGCTGCAAATAGACAGGAAAGAGCAACGATGCTGGAGAGGCGCACCTTCTGCTAGTCCTCCGCTTCCTCGCGCACCGCGGGAACACCAGCGCCCCCTCCCCGTTCAGCAGGTGGCTCCATTCCCCCAGACATTCGCCCCTCACACCGCCTTCCGCGCCCGCCCAACACGGCACGCCACCGCCCCTTGCCATCCCCAACACCGGCGCCAGCACGCTCCCAGGCGGCCGCACCATCTCCGTTCCCCCCGCTCCATCCCCGGCCTCCGGACTCCCAGCGGCGGGCCCGACGCCCTCGCGGGCGGCCGCCTCGGAACATCCCCCGGGCCCGGCCCCGCAAGCAGCTCCCTCCGCAAACCTCCACAGCCACCCACCACCCGAGTGCCCATGATCCGCCTGCCCTCCCCTCTCGCGCCCAAACGCTGACTGTACCCCCGCCACCTCCCCGCCCACGTGTCCCTCTTCCATCCCTCGCGCCTCATTGCGATCCTCGGCCCCCCTTTTCGCGCGACGGGAATCGCGGCTCGCCCCGCCCCCCTCGCCCGCTGCTGTGCTGTCTCCCCCGCTGCCCTCCCCCGCCCCCGTTCCCGCGCCTCCCCCTTCCACTCCCATCGCCCCGCACTCACTCCTCTCCCCCTTCTCCTCAGCAGCTTCCCTCTCCGCCCTTGTCACTTTTCTTCCCGCCACGGCCACGGACACCCGATCCTTCGGCCCGCCCTGCCTCAACCTCCTGGCTGGGCGCCTCCTGGGCGCCTGGGCCGCCTCTGCCGATTGTCCCCGCCTGCTCTGGGCCCCTCTTTGCCTTCGGTCACATACATGGGCCCCGAACCTCGACGCCAGCACGACTCGTCCGCACGACAGGCACTTCATCAGCTCCGGCTCCTTGTCCGTCTCCCCATTCCTGAAGACGTCCAGCCACCAGTCCTGCCGACCGGCCGGGATCTCCTCCCTGTTCTCCTCCTTGTTCTCCTCCCTGTTCTCCTCGTCGTCCGCCAAGTCGTCGGGCGGCGGGGCGTCACCGGGCGTCATGGGAGCCAGCCTCGGGATGGCCGCCTGCGCGCGAGGCTGCAACTCCCCGCGGCCTCGCCGGCGGGCGGCTGCCTGGCGAAGGGAAGCGCCGGGGGGGAGTGGGGGGCCTGCCTGCGGTTGGTGTGAATGCCCGCAGTGGGTACGGGGGCGGCTTCCCTTGCGATTTCGCAGGTGGGTGGCCCGTTGGACCTTTCCAACCGCCATCAGTCACGCCTGGGTGACAAGTTTGTCCGAGGGGGAACGCGTTCCAACCGACGTTCCTACCTAATGGTGTGGGAACGGGGCGATAGGCATTGGCAAGCGCGGTTCTCGCGCGGCGCTGCAGCTCTCTGGGAACAGCAACAGATGTGGATTGCGACGAAAGCAGAACCCAGCTGGGATGGTGCTCCATGGACGAACAGAAAACACACGCTGCCACGCATCTTCCACTAATGCGATGGCGCGCACTTGGGATACACAATGCGGTCAGATTACTCTGGGGCTTTCCCCGCATCGGCAGCAGTGCTTTGACAATCCCTCGCCGTCACATTTTCACCATGCAGCGCCCACCAGCACGTGCACCATGATTGCAACGCACTGCGGAAGGCACAGGTGATGTCCCCGAGGACGGGCCGCAGCGGCCCATGTTGCACAAATGTGGAAACCACACCGATTCTGCATTGTGCCACGTCACAAGCAACATGACTCAATGTGGCTTGATGTCACACTCTGCGATTCTGATCTAGAAGGTATCGAGGATGTGAATGGGCACGATTTGCCATGAAGTCAGGTCGACTGCACGCACAAGAACTGGGAGCCAGTAATCCGTCCGCCTGCTGTACGAATGCATTTTTGATCCATGTCGCAGAAGGGCATTGATCGTGCCCAGTGCAATTGGACAAGGACGATTCCAGGGTGAGGCTTTGATAACGTTTATCAAGGTACGACAACCCACTGCTTCCCACCTATTACACAATGCTTGGTAAGATCCCAATATACCCCATGTATGGTTCTGATAGTGCTGAAGGCTCCCTAACATGCGCTAAGGTGCACTGGAGCCGATGTTAATACCATGTGGCCTCATTTGCCAGAGCAGCAGCTCTATGCATATCAAAATGCCACCCCTTCACTTTCAACCTGAGGACCTGCGCCCTGAGAACATGCTGCAGCTCAAATGCTACCTTTCGTCTGCTGCACTGCCGATTTGCTGCAGTCCAGCACAAACCAACGGCCATCCCTCTTGCGTCTTCAGAACTCATCTTATTCACCAGGACGCTTCCCACACTGGGCGCGGCTCAGCAGGGCGATCGACAACAAAAGCAACACGTCCACGCTGAACCTCCATGCCTCGAGGACCAGTTCCCAGCCACGAGAACACTATGCGCTTACGCAAGTGCGCCCCGCCTAGAAGGAGTCTTTTGCACGCCGCACCGCTGCAAACGCCTCTGCATCCGGAGCCCCTGACGGCACACCCGTCTTCGCCCTCACAGCTGCGTCGGGAGCCCTGAGGAAGGGGTTCGTGTCCCGCTCCTCTGCTATCGTGCACGGCACCGTCGCCAGACCCTGAAAGGGACTCTAAAAACTTGGATACCCTCCAGGCAAAACTACTAACCGAACCAAAGATCAAATAATATGATGAATATGATGGCTCGTGCTGGGCATGGCGCAGTGCGCAAGGTGGCAGAGCTCGTGCATGAGACGTGCGACAGAATGGAAATAATATTACTGCCTGCACCAAATCGGTGACTGCTTGCACCAAGTCACGTGCACACTTTGTCCTAACCTCAATTTTAGGGATAGGTTTAGTTTCAGGTTGAGTTTTAGGGTTAGGGTTAGGACAGGTTTAGTTTTAGGTTTTAGGGTTTAGGTTTTAGGTTGGGTTAGTTTGGACGGAGTTGGACATGATGTGCACGTCACTTGGTGCAAGCAGTCAGCGATTTGGTGCAGCCAGTAATTTTATGCCCGACAGAATGCAGGCGAGTCAGGACATGTCGTGTTCTGGCAATTGCCCCTGGGACTATACATCTACTGTGCAGCTTAAGAACAGTGTGTTCAAAGCGAGTATCGCCGAAAAGAGCAACGAACACTCGCTGATGTGAGCAATTCTGGTTCCAGCCTGGGGACGGCCGAAACTCGCCACGGACGTGCATGTCGTTTCAGCGGCACAACCCAGGAGCAAAGCAGCTGTCATCCATTCCATGCAACCTTCACTTGTGTACAATACATGACACGCATGGCTGCATGGGACTATGTCGGCAATTACCTGGATCAGAGTCAAGGCAGCTCTTAGGCAAGGCCGTGGGCATAACATCCCTGGACAACGCATCGACCGAAGTAGCCGATGGCTGTACTCACCTTGCTGCGCATCTCATCCACCACTTTCTTCCGCTCAATGAGCTTTGGGTTTTCCGAGTCGACCGAAATTGCAAATCTGTCACAGCACACTCAGTCTCATGTGTTGAAACTCGACTCAGCACCTGCACGTCCTCCCACTGCGGCATGCACACAGAGCGCGCGGAAATGGCTTCTTTCCCTGGAAAAAGTCATGCCCCAGCAATGGCCTTTCTTTCCATGTCAAAGGGCTTAGGCCTCTGAAGCTGTCATACGATATCGTTCACACAACGATCCCCTCTACGTTTACGAGGGGGCCTAAACAGAGACACAATTGGAGGCATGCAAATATAGCCACAACCACTGGGAAAAAGCAGGCCAAAATACACGGTTTTCAAAATCGTTTACCGTGCAACACGGTTGCAAATCGCGTAAAAATCGTGTGAAATCGTGTATTCATCGTAACAAAATGGGACTCAACCGCGTACCGAGCGAGTCTACATGACTTTTCCACGTTTTGACACGGTTTTACACGATTTCTGCACCGTTCGAAACCGTGTATTTGGCCCAGTTTTTGCTTGACAAGCAAAAATGTGCACGACAGTGATGCTCTATCGCGCTGCTTCTGAAGCTTCATTTCTCTCCAGAAAATGAGGGTGGCTTTGGTATCGCTCACCCTGTGCGCCGTACCTCGCATTGGCTTGTGTGTACTCGTGGCCACAGAAGACCTTCGTCTCGGGTGGGAGCAAAGAAAGCCTGGAAAGCGACGCCCACATCTGTTGCGCAGTTCCTTCAAACAGCCGACCACAGCCCATGGCGAACAACGTGTCACCTGTGCCAAGGGCCATGCACACAAAAACAGTGGAACAATGCGTGCTGCCAAGGGCATCATCGAGAGTGGCAAAACTGCATGCATGCAGCAGAGATCCTTGCTTGTGTGCAACTTTCTGCAATCTGGGATTCCACAAATTCAGATGCTTGCTTCCGTAGAAAAGGTTAACGTGTTTGCGCAGGACAAAACGAGTGGCTGAGGAATGGTATTGTTGGTCACAATCATGGCATCAGTGCGCATGTGCATTTGCCAACTACAGAAGAGGAAAATGATCTCAGTCGTATCTGCAAAAGGCCATGTCTTGCGAACGTGAGCACATGAGCAACAACAACAACTGCCCAACATGGCATGCTGTGGGGGGGCTGCTCAGTGTGGGCGATCCCAACGCCTCTACTGTGCTGCCGAAAATGACATCGCCAATTTTGTCAAACACACCAAAATGTGGGAGAATAATGCGTCAAACAGCAGAAAAGGGTTTTCTTCGTGGTCACGTCTAAGGTGATCTGAAATTAAGGTTCTGAACCCCTGAAAATTCTGGTGCATGTTGCGCCATGCAGATGGGAGTTCTGTACATCACAATACTTGGTCAGATCAGGCACATCAAAAAATGGTCCACACTCAAGAGAACGTGTAGATGCATTACTGTGCAGCAGAGTCCCAATTGGATGCCCCACATGGAGGACACTTTTGTCATCACAGGTCTCGTGCATGACACTACTCCAAACCTGCATGCGCTCGCGCTATTTGCCAGCATCGGATACGGCTGAGAGAGAGCCTCTTGAGTCCACTGCACATTTGGCCAGACGACATGCATGCACAGGCACAACAGTGTACACAGGTAGGAACATGAACAATGGAATAAAGCACAGAAAAACATGCCTCTCTTACCAACATCGCCCAACAACGGCCAATAGGCGCAATGGCACTGATGTGCAATGCTACTTATGCTGGCTAATGCGTGCCTCACCAGTGAAGACGGCTGCCGCCTCGGGAAAATAGACAGACATGTGGCCCATGGTGTGCCCTGGAGTGTCGAAGGTGACCATATCCAGTTCCCCAAACTTCCAGGTCTCGCCATCCTTCAAGGAAATGTCAATGCGGGGTATGCGGCTTCTGTCCGCATCTGGGCCCACGACCCGGCACCCATACTTGTCCTTCAGGGCTATGTTGCCTCCCGTGTGGTCCCAGTGGTGGTGTGTGTTTATGATGTAGTCCAAATTGTAGCCACTGCAATGCATTCAAGACACACAACATTGTGCAGAAGGCAGAGACACAGTTCCTGGGCCTTCAAGGTGTCATGATGGAAGCCACTCAGGCACTGATTCCAACTTGACAGAGTGACTTCCCATCCTGCAACTGCAGGCTTCTTTTCCATTCTTTTCCCTCTGTGGAAATGCAAGGACTGTTTGAGCAGGAAGCTGTGCATCGCTGTGGATGAATGTGAAGGGAGCTATGGTGAGAGGCTGGTGCAAAAAAACACACCATAATCGGATCAAAAACTTGCAAGCCCCCTGCATTGCTGTGCAGGGCAGCATTGATACACAAACGATTGTTGCACTGGGGCTCCTAAAAATTGCTGCAAATGATGATGTGGAAGTCACTGGAGACGAGCAAAATGGCTGGCGAATATGAGTACGTAGGCAGGGTAGGATGTGGAGATTATACAGCGCCAGTGTAAGGTTGCCAGACAGACAGCAAAATGGCAGGTGCTTGAGCTGATGGACTTCTCACAGAACTGGGCCATTGTGGCGATTCTCGGCACCCCTACTTGTGCGTTACATACATTGTTGCTGGGCACTGCGCTCCCTAAATATAAACTGCTGTTGCCATAAGCAAGAGAATGATGTTGATGAATTCCAGAAAACTGTCACTTTTACTGCAAGTAACACTGCTGCCACAAAATGCAAAGTCACGTCCACACTGCAAGAATGTCACCGCGTTGGGGCATGTGCGCACACGTTTTACGGAGTGCCTCGACCACAGGCTGCACCTCTGAAGGGTCCACAATTGCAGTGAGGCCGGCCTTTGGCTCGTGCAGTAGCCATGCATAGTTGTCAACAAGACAGGGGACTCGATGGACCTCCAGAACATCTGACATAACCAGCTCTGTGACACCCATCCCAGACGTTGACCTCAAGTATGACAAAAATCGGGAGGCCAGGGAGGAGGTGGCAATCCTGGGCACAGCAGCATGGTGTTCTCCACAGTGTCCAGACAAACTCCAGATGCAGAACAAGAGCACTGCTGATGTTGTGGCAGTGCGGACATCCACTTTCATGGAATCGCCTTGGACAGACTAAACGCCCTCGTCCCCAGACAAAGCAATGGAGGCCAATATTACAAGGCCTGCACTCACTGTCTTGCTGTTCTCATGTGCAGTCCTGCATTCTCCGGGGCTGAGGTGGAGAGAACAGCAAAAGGGATTCAACCCCCTGAGGTTGGGGGTGAGCCAGGCTGTGGACTAAGGCCCACTCTATGGCTATTTCCGAAGCGATTCAACGTGGCCATTGGGTACCTCCAACTGACCAGACATTGTGGTGCCAGCACTCGACTGGGCCCAATGGCTGCCATTGATCCTTGAATGACCATGATGGCGCAGGAATGCGTCCGAGCGATGAAAAAAGAGCCTAGTATATAAGCATAAATATTCTGCTTTCCGATATCACCATGGGGTGTCGATGAGGTTGGGAAGAATGTTGGCGATTGAGCGCATGATTCAGAGTCATCCCCGGCAAAGCCCAGATCCTCTTTCCATTGTGCACACGCCCCTTTCCTGCTGTCGCTCGGTGGGTGGCGGTGGATGGGTGTAGGGTGTGAGGGTTTGATGCTGAGGGGGGAAGATTTGGGATTCAAGGCATTGGAATTTAGGTGAACTGGGATCAGGCAAGGCACCTTCCTAGCATCGGCGATGGGCACAACATAGGGATGTGCAGTTTTCACCTTCCGAGAAACCCTTCGCCGATGCTAGCCAACATGCCGAGCTTCACCTGGGTTGAGTCGGCGTCAATGCCCGCGATCCAGCGCTGCGCTCGCTGCCATCGACGAGCCGTCCAGGACGACCTGTTGCAGGCAGAAAAGAACAAGCGACAAGCAACAGTTCGATCAGATGCGCGCTCTGAAGCTGCGTCTATCCACATTGCAGTTCATACGCCACGCGCCGTGGCCCACAAAGCCGTTCACACTTCACACACCATGGCGGTCACAGATCGGGATCTTAAAACCAATGGGGGTGCTGTGTCTGTTCGTCGAATATTCAAACAGCAAAACAGCAAGCTCTCTCAACCGCTTTCGCAATCCAGACTCAAACGCAAGAATGAAAGCGGCACACGATCACAGGAGCCAGGTGGCCACAACTGCGCAACCCGTAGCGTGGATGGCCTTGGATGCCATCCAAAGGCACATTGACGGCAACTGGATGAACCAAACGATCAGACGTGAAGGCGGACGCAGCGCGCCCTTCACCAGGGCAAGCGCGGGGCGGTTCTTGATACCTGGTGCTGTGCCCTTTCGAAGGCCCAAGCCAAGCAGGCGCGGTCGACACAAACCACTACATGGAGCCATGGCCACCGACTGGCCGTACGATGACAGCGCTCTTTTTCACCCGCCAGCAAGGACTTACAGCACCGTGACACGCACGGGCACGGAGAGCACCTCCGGTGCCACTTTAATGACTTCATGATTTAATAATGTTTATTTAATGACTTAATTAGCCTTTGAAAAATGGCGGCGTTGTCTTGGCTGACACGTCACTGAGCCCGGCTTTGCGCGCGAAAACCGCGGTTGTTGGCATTCCTGTTGCTGGAGCGGTCGCGGGCTTGCCCGAGTGCCCTGCCCCGCCCCCTGCCCTCAGCGTTTGGCCCCGTGTCCAGCCACGGTTCGTGCGGCGGCCGGGATCCCTCTCCTCTCTATCAGGGCGTGGCGCTGCCGATAGCATCGGGAACGAGTCTGTCCCATTGCGTGATCAGTCCCTGGGCTCCGGACATCCGCCGCGACCCCGCCATTTTTGCGGGCGGCCGCAGGCGGCGAATTGACGATGGGGGGCTCCGATGGCGGAGGGGAAGGCGATGGGGGATGCGCGGAGGGCAAACTGGCGGAGATGTTCGAGACCGGGAACGCAGAAATCGAGACGAGGAGGTGGGCAGCCACTGGCCAGCCTTTCCGCGCCCTCCTGATTGAGCCCCTGACCAGGCCTGTAAGATTCAGAACGAAGTTTCGGCCCCTTGACGTAGGGCGGCACTGTCTGGAGACCGCCTGGGCACATGTTTCCCCCCTCAATCAGTCTTGTTCGGCTCTTTGCGTTCGCTATCAATTCCGACGGGGATCGCTAATTTCGCACTTCGAACGCGCGGGCAGTCGCAAGTTTGTGTCCTGTATTGCCCAACACTCGTTGGCATTAATTAAGGCGACAAATTTGGGGTGTCCATCTTGCATCATGGTTCCGCTCTCGCGGCCAACACCCTCATGAAGGCGGGATCCTCGCGACGATGTGCCCAGCGACCACAAGCCTCAGCCAGCGCCGTGTCTCGCCTAATAAATGGTTTGCAGTGCTCCTTTCGTGACATTCCCTCGCCTTGTTCTGTCGTACAATAGACGTTCGCGAAAGTCTGCTCATCCTCAACGCGCCAGTTGCGTAAGGGAGGCCAGTGTACCACACGCATTCCTTTTTAGTGGAGGCGCGAATCATGGCCTAGTGTGTCACCGGAGTCCGAGTTTGGCGCCATTCGCCGAGAGTGGACGAGCGGTGATATCCACTGTGGCTTGCCCGTGGCATGGCTGTGTACTGGACGAACGCCCCAAGGGCTTCAAGAAAACTGGCCTGCAGGATGCCTGACCTTTGCCATCGAACAGGTGCGATGATTGGTTCAAGCAGCTGGACGCCAGGAACCTGACAGATCAGGAGCAAGAGATCATTGACAAGAGGGTAGGTAGACAGTCAAGTGCAGTAATGCTGCTACCTCTGCTGTTTGTCTTTGTAATTCAGCTGGAAAGGCCCTCCAATGAATTCACACAATGTCGCAATCCCCTTTTACCATCCACAATGGGTTGCTACTTCGTTCCAGACACAATTTCATCCCGTGCTCCAGAGTGACAGTGGATCAATGCCAGTTGTGTGCCACAGCACCTGCCTGCTGGCACCCAATTGCGTCTTTCCTCAGAACGAGCCCACACTGTTTGTAAGATCGTGATTTTGTGGTGATCTCCGTGCACACCACCATATCCCTTCAAAGAAACTTAATACCCTGAAGTAGCTGCTTTAGATCTTGGGGCCAAGTATAATGCCATGGTAGCTTGTTCTTATGAATGAATCCTCCATGGACCTGCTGTGTTTGCTTCAGTCGCCCACTGGGTTGACCACCATGCTGAAAATCTAGTGTGTTCTTGAGAGAATCTGCAGCTTTAGTCTGACATTTAAAGGGATCACAGCATATCTGATCAATCGCTCGCTGTGATTATACAGGTAGCACTTCAGCGGAAGATGTTGGCAGAGTATGAGAAGCGTGAGAGGGCAAGAAAGGTGTCAGTGATTCCCATCAGGTTGCAGTTTCGACTCCACAATCTTGCAATATTATGGGTCGCCTGAGCCAATTGTTTAGTGCAAGAAAAACGCTACAAAATGTCCTCTTGTGGATGAAAGGTTTGACAAACTAACAGTGCCAAACATGTGCAACAGAATGCCTGCAGAGGCAATTGTGGAGGGTATTTTCCAACAAGTTAAAACACAACGCAAACCTGAAACAACGCAACAATCAATGTCCCACAACGCACTCAAAGATTATTTGCTGGATGCCAGGTGCATGAATTGCGGCAAGTGTGCCCAGAGATATCTGATGATGAGGCTGAGGCTGCATTGCGTAAATGTGGTGGAAGGTAGGCTGATTGCTTGCTGCCTGCTTGTTGCTAGGGCCTGCAGTACCTGTGAGGGAATGGTTGTGCTTCGTTGCTTCCAGCCTACAATGTTGGCTTGTGTGCACAGAAGTCCTCACCCTTTGTGCCACAAAAATTCACCCCCCACTAAGAAGCGAACAATTCATTCAGCTTGGCATAGAGTTGCCTCTGCACCACAATGAAATCCAGTGCACAGTGTATTGAACCAAGCCACTGTTGCGTATTCCTGGCCAGGGAAGATGAGGCTGCACTCCTTTTGACATCTGATCCCACTTTCAAAGCATCTCTGAAATCCAGGGTCCCAAATAAAGAGCCACCATCCTCAAAGCCTGCAGGTAAGAACTCCTGACTAGTGGCTCCTGACTTCTGACTCATTTCTATGCCACATATGCAGCTGGCACTTTGTTCTAGGGCTACCTGGTAGCAAGAACCAAGAATTTGTGTTTGACTGTGCATAATGTGCATCTGCTGCTCCACAGCCCCAATTTATCAGGCAGGACACTATGTTTCTGAAGTGGACAAGTCACACCATCGAGAAACAGGCTTGCTCTCACCGTCATGCAACTCCAGAAGCGCTCCCAACAATTTGCTTTTGTTTGTTTTTATTTATTTGTGTGGCAGCAGCCTTGACTGCGGTTCTGTTGGTGGGATGCTTTGTCTCCTGTTTGAATTTTGCCTCGTTGTTCAGGCCGCGCCCAGTCCGCCGCCCCAACCAATCCACCCCGAAGGGCACCAAAGCGAGAGGCAGCCAACCTTGAGGGCGGTGTGTTTGTTGGACGTTTCCAGTCGCGGTTGGGACCCATTCAGCTTGCCAAGGTTCAGCGTACTCGCGGGAAGCGAGGCTTGCAAGACGCGACAGGCAAGCAAGATGCCACAGAAGAGGTTGATGAGCAACCCACGGAAGACACAGGGAATCTTGGCAGCAACGAGGGCGGCGAAGCACCACCAGAGGAAGCAACTGAGACCGGGGAAGAAAAGGTTGACGATGCTGATGCTGGTGACAATCAGCAAGAGGGGCAGTCTGTGGGAGACGTGCAGCCAGCTGTCAAAGCTGAGGTCACCATGAACGAGGACGTTGCTGCCTGGGGGCAGAAAAGGATGAGAACTGGGGGAGCACAGGCTGATGGAAAGGGGTTGCTGACTGTCGAAGAAAAGAGGCGTGGGGTAGATGTGGAAATGGAGAGTGCAAAGGAGGAAACAGCGCCAAACTGGGGCAAGAAGCGGCTGCGATCGAGAATGGATGGCAGGCAGGGGAGTCCCACTGCCGTGAATGGAACTTTGGAGGAGAAGATGGCATCTCATGACTCTGACTGTGGGGCTGTTTGGGGGGGGGATTCAATGAAAGAGGAAAAGGGGCGTGCCGGTGTTGCTGGACAGGTGGATTCGGAAGGCAGCCAGCCGATCGTGGCAAAGGCACCAAAGAAGAGGGGCAAGAGGGGCACCCCGTTGAAGGGGACCCCCTTGAAGGGTGTGCAGAAGAGGAGGGGCTCAAGTGCCAAGAAGTCGGTTGGGACACCGAGCAGTGTAAAGAAGCTGCAAAAAAGGAGACGATCATCTGGAGGAGCTGCTGCTGTGGGTGTGGGGAGCCCTGGATCGAGCAAGCAGCGGTGTACAACGGGAGACAATCCAGTTTCTGGCGGCAACCTGGGAAAGAAGAATGTGAAGGCAAGTGCCAAGAAGAAGAGGAAAACTGCTGCAGAGCAAGACGTCAGAACTTCCTTGTTCAGCAGCGATGAAGATTTCGATGTGGGGGAGCAGTCTGCCAGAAGTGCAAGACGACGTGAGTGTCCAGTTTCGCATCCAAGCCCTTGCTGTGCCCCACTGCCACAGTTTGCTTAACAGTGTTAAAATGACGAATGGTGGTTACCCTGTTCTGATTGTGTTTTCAGGCAGCAAGAAGAGTGCTTCAGCAGCAAAATCTCCTACAAACGCATTGAAGTCTGCATCCCCACGCTCTCCGAATCCCAGCAGTGTTGGAAAACAAGGCAGCCAAACGCGGTCAGGCAGTGCAGCACTTTCACCCAAAAAGAATGTGTGTGCCAGTCCACAGGCCAGCAACGGCCATCAGGAAAAGGCTGCAGCATCCCCTGGTGCCAGCGACAAGGGTGCTTGCAGTGGCAGAGTGATCGGTGAAACGTCCCAGCAGGAAAATCAGTCACCCAACACAGACGACAAGAAGCTGGCCAATAAACCATCTGCAGGTGCGTGCATTGGTCTCACTGAGCTTGTGGCTATTGTACATGCCCACTTCTTGTCTTGCTTCCCCTGCCTTGGCTTCTATTCAGCACAGCTGCAATAACCCGCTTGTCCAAGCAGCGGCAGTCTGTTCAAGGGTTCGCTGCCACTTGTGGTAAT
Organism: Ostreobium quekettii; assembly: GCA_905146915.1. Lineage (NCBI taxonomy): Eukaryota > Viridiplantae > Chlorophyta > Ulvophyceae > Bryopsidales > Ostreobiaceae > Ostreobium > Ostreobium quekettii. The sequence goes on along the minus strand of CAJHUC010002558.1, from coordinate 37,434 downwards.
GTACAGGAGCTTTGAGTTCTCTGCACTTTCCAACGGCTGGGCAATGTGCGATTGAATGCATAACTAAATGGGTTGTGCTTCCTCGTTGCAGGAGGGGCAGGCCATGCTGGCCGGGCCATTTCTCGGACAGGCCACACATGCCGTGGCCGTGTCAAACAGAAAGGACACAAGTGTGCCGAACTGGTGGAGGTTGGAACGTTGAGGTGTGATGTGCTTTGTGGATGTCGTACTTACAAACTTGTCCAACTTTGGCTTGCCATGGGTACGATGTGAAGTAGTCACAAACAACGTGGACACCGACAGTGCAGCAGCAAAAAATAAATGTCATGTCCTTGATGTTGTGAGGGCTGACTGTTTTGCTGTTGACCCATGCAGTTGGAACGGAGTATCCACATTTGTCATGGTGGGATCAATAGTCATGTCCACCATGCATCACATTCTGGAAGTCACAGTCCTGTCTGATAGCACCTGTTTGCGATGGCAGGGTGGATAAGCACTGGCACAATTCGGGCTACATCTTCCCTGAGGGCTTCAAGTCTCGTCTGACGTTCCGCAGCTCTGTTGACCTCAATGCCCTGTGTGTCCATGAATGTGATATTATAGCCAAAGGCGGCAAGTTTTTTCCCCTTCCCACTTTCAGGGTCACTGCCCTCGATCGACCAAATGACCCACTTATTGCTAAGAGCTGCACGGGGTGTTGGACACTGGTGAGTACAGCAAGCGGAGGAGTCCTTGGAAAATCGCCTGTGATAGGCTGACAGCACTTTGAGAAAATGACTGTTTGCAACATATGACATTGCTTTGAGTGATCGCCATACACTGTACAACAAGAAATCTTGCATTTCCTCATAGTTGTTGCACACAGCAACCTTTTTAATTTGTGCAGTGGGTATTACAACCTGTGCGAGCATTTATTCAGCAGACTCTCTTTGTAGTCATGAGTGGACCCTGGGGCCCGAGCTTCTTTCAAGCTTATTCTGTCCCCTTCAAAAGCTTTTTCGTTCCTTGATGATCTCATTCGCTCAAAACCAAAGGTTGCCCATATATGTCCCAAAGCGATAACCCTCGAGCTCCATCTTTAGCCTGAACAATCACAGGACTGTCTCACACATATGCATGTTGCAGCAGCACAGTGGTCCATGTCCATTAGCACTGGACTTCATATCACTTCTGACAAAACTCCCCCACTCTGACTCAACTGCGATGTGATCTGCTGTCTGGGGCTGAATTCGCAGTTGCCAATATAATAAAGAACTGGCACTACAGGCTTCTGGCCTTCACTTCTGGAATTCACAGCTCGCCAACGCACTGCCATGCATTTATACTGCCAACAGCCAGCTTTGTTGCTCTGGAGAGGCTTAAAGTATTCAGGTACATGGTTAAAACAATACACAACTGTGCCCAACTGTCACCTGCCGTGTGGTGGAGGAGCCAAGGCCATTGTGGATGATGAAAAACAGGTGCTCAAGAGGATTAATGGCGAAATAGATAGGCGGCGCAAGGCTGGCGAGGACCTGCCACCGCCTCCAAAGACAGCCATTGCGGGCCCTGAGTACTTTGGCCTCATACAGCCAGACATTGTTCAGCACATCGAGGCCTTGGACCCTCAGCATAGATGTACAGCATACTGGTGAGTGGAAACACACCACATGCTAGGGGAATGCTTGTTTGCCAAGATGTTGTCTGCTTGTGCTTGCATTTTCGAAACATCTTTGCAGAAGTACAGATCTTATCATCATGGCTGTCCACGTTAACCGTTACTTACTCCAGCACGCAAAGGTCACCAGAAGGCCAAAGCTGTCCTATCTGCCTGATGGAACACTTTGTGCACATTCGACAGCATATGAGCAGCTCCTGCAACTGTGTCAGCAGTTGGTCACAGAATCTGGTTGCTGGGTGAGTGCGTAAATGTATTGGAGGTTGTGGGAGGGGGAGAGGGCCAAGCTGCCTCGCACAAGCTGGATAAATTGCATTCATGTTTCTTGAGATTAAGCCAGACTGTGAAAGCACCCAGGGAAGGGAAGGTGGATCGCCAAGCAGCCGCGGCTGGGCTGAGTGTGCCTGGCGTTCAGCAAGGTCCTCAAAGGTCACGCAGAGCCACTCGAGGGGGGGGGAGCAGCAGGAAGCGTCGGAACGGCTGGAGCGAGGACGATGATTCGGAGGCAGACGCGGACGTAGAAGAGGAGGGCGACTACAAGGGGAACAGGTGGTCTACTCTGTGCAGGGGGGAGCGCTACCGCAACAGGTGTGCCAACTGACGTCCATTCCTTCCCATTCTTGCTCGCTGAATCTTCTTAATTGCTTCCAGCGGTCCTTGAGGTCCGACATGGCGCCTGGACGCACGGTCTGCTCCGTTGATGCTGGTCACTGTGTCCAGCTCTTACTCGTAAATTCGCCGTCAAACCTGCGGGCTGGTGCTGGTGCTGCTGCCGGGATTGCACCTGTGCCCATGCACGACAGGCAGTGAGGTCGAAGAGAACGCGGCACTGAGTGCGGCATTGAGGTGGTTGCCTTGCGCACGAACAGAAATGTGCAATCTCAGAAGCCGAATGTCCAAGCGTCATTCAGGAATGGGCAACTGATAGTGTACATCCTCATTGTGTGCACCGCATCATCCCCGCATGTGGAATCAGTGCCCCAACAGTTCCCTTACCTCTCAGACAATGTCGGGAACAACCGATGGTATTGGTCCTGCCTTCAATGGCCAGCTTCCCAATGGCAACTCTTTCCCCTTTTTCATTCTGTCGGTCTGTCCTCAAACCATTTGAAATTGCTGATGACAGTGCATGGGCACTGCTCCATGTGTCTGCACGCAGGGCCAAAACGTGTTTTCTCAACCGTGTTGTCTGTGCACTTGTCTGGTGGCTGGCTCACGATGCTTCCATGACCCCAATCCATTCTTTCTTGCAGGTGCGTCCAGAAGGGCGAGGATGGCTTGCATGAGGACGAGGACAACCCGATTCCCGACCTGATCGACCCCATCACCCTGGAGCCCGTCAGAACTCCCGCGATTTCGCCCTATGGCCACGTCATGGGCATGGCCACCTGGAAGGCCGTCTTGGCGGAGCAGAAGCGGTGTCCCTTCACAAAGAAGCCGCTGTCGTGGGAGCAATGCACGGTGCTGACGCGCGGCAACATTGACCGTCACAGGGATCGGGTCGTTCACCTGTGACAGCACAAAGGTTGCAGCGAGGACAGGGTGGAGGGCCGCAAGCCGCGGGAATGGGGATGAAGAAGGCAAGGGTCAAGTTTGCAATATTGTGTGAGAATTCGATGATGAGACGCACGGATGGGTGGGTGCAGATGGCCAAGGAGGGCCAAGTTAGGAACGCTGTTTGTGGACCGTTCTTATCTATAAAGAGAGCGCGTTGATACTGTTGTGCTCGCAGCCGCCTTTGCTGTGGCGCACGATTTGCACTGGAACGCGATCCTGCTGTGGATGGCGGCCAGCTGTTTACTCTCCCAGAACAAAGTCGTTGCGGTGCTGTTCGGAACGCATGCTGCTCGCTGCGGCGTTGCAGATCGCCAGCAAGAATTGAACGGCATGACCTTGGGCAGTGCGCTGGCTGCTTGAGCATGGGCGGCGCCCGAATCGCCTGTTGCGGGTTGCTGCGCACGTTGGTCGCTTTGAGGCAAATGAAACCCGAGTGGGGTCCCGTAGGTTCAACGGGACCTGCATGCATCTTGCACGAATTCCAGTGCGATTGCAGTTGGCCAGACACCATCCGGACTGTAGTCACTCCCTGCACGCGCCTATCCTGCTGTAGTTGAGAAATGCTTGGGCTGCCGTCCCAATTCTGCTGATACTTGGCTGTTGTCGGCAGCGTTCTGGGAACCCACGGTGCGAAGTCTTCAGAAGCCTTGAAAACGTCAACATTGCACAGAAAGCACTGCGCTGGTGGCAACTGGTGTGCCGCGTGCTCACCCGTATGGCCCATTCAAGGAGTTCCCGTGCTATCAGCTGGGATGCGCTGCGCCCGGGGTGTTACATATCCGTTTAACCTCCAACCCTAAAACATCTTACAAACCTATTTTCTTCCTAAGGCTCCCATTTTTCCTACTTTCTAACCTAAACGACTCCCCGTGGGCTTTCCCAAATGCAGCAGCGAGCCAGGCATCAGTTTCTTCAAACTTTTGCGCACCCATTTCTCTCTATTTGCAGTCGAACAGCCGGCAGCATCTGGCACCTGTGCGCCCACCGATGCGCATTCCCCTTGAGCGCATGCGCCTGAGCCGTTGCCGAGGCTTTGATGTGTCACGGCGGTCTCTTCGTCGATCGTTCGTTCGATGCTGCCCCGCCGCACTACAGCTTCAGCCGCTTCTTTGCTATCCTGTGACTTGCAGTGGGGATGACCAGTGCCGTTCGTCGTTCCTTCCGGCACCGCTTCTATATCGATGCTTGTTTCGATGCTGCCCTGCCGCTCTACGGCTTCAGCGGCTTCTTCGCTTTCCTGTGAATCGCTATCCCGGGAATGACTTGTGCCGTTCGTCATTCCTCCCAGCACCGTTTCTTCATCGATATTTCTTTCGATGCTGCCCTGAAGCTCTACAGCTTCAGCGGCTTCTTCGCTATCCTGTGAATGGTTGCGGGAATGACTGCTGCCGTTCGTCATTCCTCCTGGCACCGTCGAAACTGTGGATGTAACTTCCTTTGCAGCCTCATTGTACCAAGGCGACGGCGGCGCCAATTCGAGCTCGATCGTTGGAGACGCAGCGCCAATCTTGATGTCTGCCGTTGCGCTTGCAGCGCTGTTGGCGCTGCCCAACGACGAGGGGGGGTCTTCTTTCGAGGGCACATCGCACAGTTCGTCGTCGGTGCGCCTTTTTGGACCTGATACAGAAGAAACGCAATTTTCGCAAGGACTCCAAATTCAACCTGGGAAACGGCTCCATGGCCACAGGTGGAACGCTCAATGGTTGCTCGAGTGTACTGCAGACGAACATCTCCGACACAGGCCGCGTGTTGCCCTTGAGTCACCACCATTCATTTTTACATAACAAGGCAATGAGGTGTCCATCAGCTTCCTATTTTGCCCGAGCAAAGCAGTGTCTATGATCAGTTCATGGAAATCTGGCGTTTAACACAAACAAAATCTATGAATTTATTACCTCCCATTTCCAAGAAGTGATTGTCGATGATAAAACATCAAAAGAAGTGTCCTTAAGTCATCAGCAGCAGCAGCACTGAGTCACACAGCCTTTCCAACCAGCAGAAACAAGCATTTAAAACTTCCAAACTCATGTTATAGGTCAGCATTTTGACCGCTGCGTGCAGCACCTCCCATGCCCCACCTCGATCGCTCATGCTGCGCTCCAGTGCCAGCGCCATTTCCCTCCCCTGCACCCGCCGCCTGGTGTCCCTCAGCTGCGGCAGCAGCCCCGCGCAGAACTGCGCCTGCTCGTCCCGGCAGGAGGTGGCGGCGTCAAGCCCCGCCAGCCTCGCCGACAGGTCCACAATGTCGTCGATGATCCACGCCGCCTCGGCCGTCCTCTCCCCCGCCCTCTCCTTAGCCCTCTCCGTCTCCTCCTCCAGCCCCCTGGCCTCCGCCCTGAGCGCCGCCCCCGCGCAGCGGCTGGCGTACAGGCGACGCGTCTCCCTGGCCAGCGCCACCCTCAGGGCCTCCGCCTCCGCATCCACCTCCTCCATCTCCGCCAAGACGACCGCCGCACGCTCCTGGTCTTCCTTCGTCGCCTTCTCCAGGCGCAAGGCCTCGTCGCACAGCGCCGCTAGTTCGTCGATGGAGCAGGCCCTGCAAGGGCTGTCGGGGGTCGCCTCCTCGCGCGCCAGCCACCTCATCTCCGCCCTGGCGGCCACCAGCTCGCCCACGGTCGCCTCCAGGGCCCCCCTCCTGGCCGCCGCCTCCGAACTCTGTGCTTCCAGCATGGTCCCCGCGACGTCCAGCTGGCGCCGCAGCCTCTCCAAGGCGGACGCCTCCGCGGCCCTGCCGACGAGCTCGTAGTCCTCCACCTCGCCCGTCAGCCGCGTCAGCCACCGCTCCCTCTCCTCCGCCTCCTGCCGGATGCCGCGCAGCGCCTCGTCGACTCTGGCCCTCTCGGCGGCCCGCCGCTTGGACCGGACCAGCACCGCCACCCTCTTCTGAACCAACGCCTGCAGGTGGTCCTCGACGGGGTCGGCTGAACCACAGCCACGGTCGGCGCAGCTCGCGCCCCGGGGCAAGACCTCTGCCACCGCAGAGAGGTTGGTGCCGCTGACCCTTGGGACCAGGGGCGCCGGTGCGGGGGCGCCGTTGCCGATGACGACGTCCAAGGTCGTCACGGCCCTGGAGCTGTCCGTCGCCATCATGCAGTGCGTTGGACGGACGCCGCAGCTCGTGGGGCCTGAGCCGATGCTTGGATGGCAGTCACGAAGCTCGGAGGAGTGGGCGAACAAGGGAGGGGACGCTGGGGGGTGCACCCGTCCCTTGCGAAGAGCAGGGATGGGGCCGAATTTCGACGGGGAATGCCGCTGTCAACTGACGCAGAGGAGCGACGGTTGTGGGATAGTGTGCTGTTCAGGGCAGCCAGCGGTTGTTCAATAATTGCCTTGTTGCTTTGTTCTGTACAAGAAAAATGTTGATGATGATGACGATGATTGTTCAATAACAGATTGACGGCGAAGCTGTTGGCATGGGCAACGTGAATGACCGTGGGGGCTGTAGCTGGTCTGGGTATGCCAAGTGCGGCATCGGCCAGTGGACCGACCAGTGGCCAGTGCGCTGATGATCGTGCGTAAGGGAAACGGAACAAGGGGAGTGGAGTTGCGAACAGATCCGTGCGTTGCAGAATGTCTCGCCGATATCCAGGCTTGTGCCGCTGGCAATCACAACCATCCACTTCTAAAAGTGAAATTCCCACGTTCCCACAAACCAGTGGCGTGCAAAGCATCCAAGCTGATCCCCAATCATAATCAAAGAGATCTGTGCGGCAGAAAGAACGTTAATGAGACGCTCACAATGCTCAAGCGTGCGCATTCGTACTCTGCACATGCGCACGAAATCAGAAGCTCGCAACTACGTCAGACAACGCATGGCCAACAGCGTGACGCGTTCCTGCAGTGGACCGGTAACACAGATGATGAGAAGCTCGAGCACACCTGGGCAAAGCAACGTGAGTTGTATCCCCTGAGAAACTGCCAGGATAAGTGACAAGAGGCACTAGTCTTGATCCTGAAAGCCCTTCTTCCCCTGCTTCACTTTGTTTTGCCGCTTCTCTGGCATCTTGACAGCTTCAAAATCCTTTTTAAAGGCAATCCCAACAACGTGTGGGTCTTGACCCTCCAGAGCCATGTCCCACTGCAACCCGGTAAACAACTTGGATGCCTCTTCCAGCACTTTCCTCAGGGGCTCGCTGTCTGTGCACAAATCACCAGGAGTCATGTGCAGTCCACATCAGGCAGCACACACACCTATTTGGCTAGCCAGAATATGTGTTCATATGTTTTGTACACCCAGTGATCTCTTGCACTAACACCAGAGTAAGCACTGCCAAAGACCGGGGTTCCTACGAATTGTTAGGACAACTGCTCGCACCCGAGGCATTTATGTTATCAGCTTTCCAAATTGAAAGCCAGCATGACTGGCATCCTTGCACGACAATACACTGTGTGGGTCTCATGTGCGTTCAAAAATGGTGCAGTGGGCCGCTCATCTATGTGCAGCACAGATAAACGAGGTGAATACCGCCTTGGAAAGTTGCAATAGGACGCAGAGCAGCGGAGCATTTACCTTTCTCAACAAAGATGAGGGGCGCGCCAATCTTCAAAACTCTGTTGACCTCCTGAACAGCTCGCAAACAACGTGGACATCTAAGTCTGCTTGACTGCACGCAACAGGAATTGCCCAGGCATGCGATGCACCCAACAGCATGTCTGTGTTGCAATTCCAGCGCTGCTCTTGAGGCCTCACAAAATGGGGACAACCATAAACACAACAGACATGCATAGAAACCTGTTTCAACGTTTCATGCTGAGCACAGGGCACAAGCAAACTGCAACATGTTGATTTTCACACGTGCTCACATCAAAAAAGGAGCGGACGTCCTCCATCCCAGAGAGGAGCTCGAAGATTACCACCGCATCCATTGTGCTTCCCGCAGCAAAGGACAGGTTTGTGGGTGGCTGTTTGTGTGGGGCGACAGGAATGGCCGCTTGCACTCCAGCATTGCTGATTAGCCCTAAACAACACCACCAACACAGACATCAATGGCAATAGCCTTGCAAGTCCTGAGCGTGGCTCATTCTCACATCATGTGGGCGCCCGCCCAGCATCTTGTGCACTGTCACTGGCAGGAACTGTTGGCGGATTCTTCCATGGTTCACTACTCTAATACTACTCCTCCAAAGCTGGGGGCATGTCCTCCACCATTGTGAACCAGCTTCCTGCACCGATGCCCTGGCTTTCTGGAACATAGACGGAGCAATTTGGCAGGAAAAGCAGAAGCAGTGGCATGTCAGTGAAATAGGGCAGAAATAGAGCATTCTGTGTGGGATCCTTTGGGTGTAGCAGAGGGCTGCCATCCTAAGGACGCTGACCAGTGCCATTGGCCATTAATGGTGGCTGGGAGCTAAATTCCTGACAGCCATTGCCAATCGGGCTCCACACACTGTTGGAATGTATGGCACAGGTGAGGAGCAAGATGCCATCTCGGGAGCAAAATTGCACCATTAAGAACTGGACATTCGATGGCCTATGGATTCTGCCAGCAGACAATTGCCAAGGTTTTCCTATGCGCTGCAGCATGTCCCGCATCCCAGAAAATGCAATGATTGTGTGTGTGGTTGTCTATAGGTCCATGGATTCTGGGAAAGAGCGTTGGGCTGCTCAGTCAGTGTTCGGGCACAGGAGACCCTGTTTTCAACTCAAGGATGGAGGACTGCAGACACCGACATTATATGAGCTGGGTGGATGCAGCAAACTGTTTGCGAGCAGTGGTGCCACTGAGAAGGGATATTCTACACAAAACACTTTTCTTTGTTCCTTTTTTCGTTCCTTGACATTCCTCCAACAACAATGTTGGCAATTATGGGCAAGGATACTTGGAAAAGGACAGTGTTGGTTGCTGTTGCATGACAATGTCAGAGCAGCAACAATGGCAACAGACACCAATGGCATTAGAAGGACGCGAGAATAAACACACCAACATTCAGAACACAATATTGAAGCATCGTTAACAAAAGAATGACATTATTTTCATGTTGCAGATCAATCCTGGTGCCGCACATACTTGTGTCCTTCACCCTGCGCATACAGCAAACTGAGAACATGCACACAATTATCGTGTGTGGGGAGGTTGACAAGCAAACTCCAGTGCACACCATGTGCATAGAAAAAGCTACAATGCTCACCAGATAACCTCTTGAAGTCCCTCAAGTTGAATTAGAACAGACAGTCGATCGAGAATATTAGTCTTGCAACAAATTTCTGGATGATGTTGGAAATCATCAAGGAGTTATTATTATGTCTGATGGCAATTGTGATTTGCGTATTTTGTGAATGTCAGTAGTGTGCATTTGATGGCAGCCACAGACTGAGAGAACCTTGCAAATACTTTTCATTCTTCAATTGGAAGTACAATTGAATCACCAGAGCCCCAAATCTCCTGAAACAGCTGTTGGCATCACTCAGGAATCTACTTTGCTTCCACTCTTGGCATCTGCCACCTGACACTGGTGCAAGCGTTCGAAACAGCAATTCGCACTATCACAATAGACCTGCAAACTTGTAATTAAAAATCTTCAGATAGGAATCACCATCCAAAACAAGTGCGCATCACAAACTGGATTATTGCTGTTCCTACCTTCATTAATATCCTCACCAACAACATTGATCTGAATGGTACCCTTGGGGTAGTAGAACACCTCACGTGTTCCACCACCAACTTGTATAGATAGGAATCACCATCCAAACAAGTGCGACAAATTGGATTATTGCTGTTCCTACCTTCATTAATATCCTCATCAACAACATTGATCTGAAATGGGGTAGTAGAACACCTCACGTGTTCCACCACCAACTTGTATAGATAGGAATCACCATCCAAAACAAGTGCGCATCACAAACTGGATTATTGCTGTTCCTACCTTCATTAATATCCTCACCAACAACATTGATCTGAATGGTACCCTTGGGGTAGTAGAACACCTCACGTGTTCCACCACCAACTTGTACTACTCTTGCACCTGGAAGACCAATGCCACAGCAGTGGGTGCATAATCAGCAAGCCAAAACAACAATCTGCACAAGGAGTGCACAGCACCATGTCCTCCTAAAGTGGACCTACCTTTTGGCACATTGTTGGTGAGCATTGAAGCTGTTATGTACTCCATCTGCCCGTACAGGTATGCTCGATATGCAAAGAACCTGGGTGAGGCACACAAGCATGGGAGAATGTGACTCCAGTATACACAAGACAAGAAAGGGAGAACAACATGGCAACACAATGCTGCACTGTGGCACACAACAGTAAAACCTTTGCTAAAGGACTGCTGAAGGACCATTCACATGCACAAAAGCCAAAGGGGCAAATGTAGCATCCAAGTGCCTGGGCATCCATATGTTATTGCTCAAGTGTCTAGCCACAGTGCAACAGTTACAAGCAGCAGACAAACAAATTACTTGAAGAGCATGCAATAGAAACATCATTGTCGGTGCTAGCAAGAAATCTACAGCGCAGTCCAGCAGCACATAAAATGCCCTAGGCCATCGCCGCTGCCCTTACTTCTCTGTCTGATATGTAAATTTGCTAAAAGCTTGAAAAGGCAAAAGGAAAGACCACACGTAGCGGCCAACTGACCAGGTTCACCGGGGTAGCAAAAATTGTTAATTGAATTTGAATCCCACTTCTAAATAATATTCTCCAGCGGGAGTGAATCGGCAATCAAAGAAGCCTCACCTTCACCTCACCTTCAGGCTATACAGCTTTACATGCACAGAAAACAGAATTGAATGCCACAATAGAGCCAAGCTTGGAATTTACGTTGAAGAAAAGACCTGGCCAGTTATTCTGGAGTGGCAGCCATCTGACCACTGCATCAAGGTATGTGCTTCCAAGGATGGTCACTTCTTTTTCCCCTAAAATTCCATTTGCTGCAAAGTTTGTAGCCATGACACACAAGACAGAAAAAAGCGAATTCAGTAAATGCACTACCCCCAAGTACCAACACACATTCAGATCTTGGATCTTAAGCCTTCATTTGAAGTGCTTCCCGACACACACCAACCAGTCCACCATTCTTTGACACCAAATTCAACAACAAAATCATTCACTTGACATCTTTGCTTGTCACTTACTCATGGAAGTATTCCCAACGAAACATCGGTACGCATTGTACGCTCGCTACGAGGACACGGGAGTGGACCATCCAGTTGTTCTATGTACCCACACAAAGCCCTAACATTGCTACTACCAGATGCGATTTGAAGGATGTGTGTCGATGCCATCACATACCCACCAATCAGAGCAGCCAGCCCAACCGCAGCTGGCACCGCCAATGACATTCCATCTGCAATCTGCATTAGCTCATGCCCGGCTGCCTGGCAATTGTGAAGTTCGCGGCTACCTAGTTGGCGCAGGCAGCCCATGCCATCACTGGAAGATGGCAGTGACCGACGATCTGCGGGTGCCTGCCATCTGGCGATATGCCTGCCAATTAAAAGATCGAAGGGTCATGCTTGAACACAAATGTACTGCTCTTGATGAGCATATTTGCAGCCCAGCCAGGTCAAATGTCAAAAACAAGAAGTACCTGAACCACAGCATCTGGCAGACGACTACAAAGCGGCCCAGGTTGCAGGATTCACTGTGCATCGACTTGCAGCAAAAGTGTGCATCGACTTGCAGCAAAAGTGTCCCCAATACATACATTTTCTAGCTTTGGAGCGGCCCAAATGGTGAAGGCGCCTTCTTGCTGTTGCTTCGGACCTGTTTCCGTGCCTAACGACCGCTTTGGCGACTTCAGACGCCCTTATCATCCGTCAATTGAGCCGACGACCACAGCGGCATGGTTGCGGCCAGGAAAGATTGATAATCTGACCGCACGTCCTCAACCGCGGTGGTCATGATTCTCCAAAGCCGCTGCCAAGCAGGGATAGGTGCGTCAGAAGCAGCGCATTTTGCCACTTCCCCCCACCTGCTGTCCAGGATCCGTGGGTTTGGAGGAGCACCCGTGAAGCAGACAAGGGCGTGGACATTTGTTCCTGCCATGAGAGGCCCAGAATAATCCTTTGGGGGCCGCGGTGCTGGTCGCCAAGTGAGCAGACCTCCAGCTTCGCCTGCCATCACGCAGCAACAGTTGTGCCAAATCAGCCCCTCCCCCACTCTATTCTACCCCGTTGCCGGCAGGGTAGGGAACGGCTGCAAGGATTCCCACCCTGACAATGCGCACCTGTGGCCAGCCCATGCGCCAAGTCCAAGCGCCAGAGCGCAATGGTACTTCAGACGCTCCCGCACCGGCCAAATCTCTGGGCCCGTTGGCACCCAGATCTGACCGTGGCACACATGTACGTAACACAGTGGCAACCCGCTGTGCAGCGGAGAGGGCATTTTTGGGGCGTGCAATTAGTGGCTCTGACTTTTCCGTGAAGATCCCTTCTTGTTTCGAACACCCTGACAGCCACTGACCCACGGATCCGCGTTGGCATTGTCAGCGGAAGAAGAAGGGAACCTCACAGAAGAGACAGAGGGACTAATATATTCTCCATTGTTGGGTGACCTCCATCACCTAGCAGCAGCTCACCCGTGGATCATTTTGAGAATTACTCAAAATATGGACCTTTAAAGGGCCAGCCCTTGATTTCAACGAAACCCTTGCCGCATAGCGACCTTGCGCGGAGGTATTGCACGCCAACCGCCCCGAGGAGCTACTGCCTGTGTGCGTCCCTGATGAGGGATGTTATTCAATTGGCTCCAAGTGGGTTGTCATTTGCAGGTGGGACGCTGTTGTAACTAGAACTGATCGAGTATTGTCAACAACTGAACGCATGAAGAGATGATGAAGCACTAGGAATTGCATTAAGGACGTTGCTGAACGGACTGAATATAAAGGACAGAACGCCTGTTGTCCTTTCGCCTCGGCTGTAAACCGCTGCCGTGGACTCGGGCGTACGATTCCCGTTCAGGGAACACCACCCTTCGATCATGCCTGCCTTCGTCAACGCTACACACCGCTGGAAATTTGTTCCATCAATCAGTCATTTATCACGTTTAACAGGTAGAAACTTACGTTACATCAACAAAACTACTGTATGTGAAAAAGAAAAAACTACTGTACGTGAAAAAAGTTACTTGCACATCTGTTCGGACTTGCAGCTTGTGCAACAGTCTCACGTGCAGAACGACTCGCGGTGCAGTGCAGGCAGAGGAATGTGGCGTACGCCCTCGGCATGTACCGTGGGCTGGGAGCCTCATTGTCAAGGGGCAGATACGGCGTGTTTCTTAGCCAACGTACGCACAATGTCTGGGTTACAGCAGTCTGTGACACGCACTTGCGCAGCGCTATGGAGGCGATTATTGCCTGTCGCGGGATCGACATCCTTTTTTCAGGCAACCCCTGTAGTCTTTGAGGATTTGTGCGTCGTCAAGAAGCAGGCCACCGTGGCTGCCAATGCACCTGCCGGCATCATTGGGCTACCGGGTTAACCGGGGCAGCTCGCGTTCACGCGCCCACGCATTCGCTGCAGGACAGCTCAGCGACCAAAACGTTGGGACGCGACCTCCATCTTGCAGGAAGTCATATATCCAACGAGGTAGAGCTATATTAGTCAGAGGAAACGGCTTGGGACTGCCTTTTTGCCGCGAATCAAGTCACAAGCTTGAGGTAAAAAAGGTACGAGGCAGTATTCCACAACTATGTGGCATCCCAAGGTTCTACAAGCTTGCGCTGCAAGGCTGGCACGTTGTCACATCCAGCAGCCCCATCCACTCCAGAAGTAAAATGGCAAGATATACTGTTTGGCATGTTATATCGTTTGGCGTTTCCTGTCGCACCGTTTGGCCGTATTCAACGGTTAGCACTTCTGAAACGCACATTGGAACAACAGATACCATGACGTTTGTGGTGGGAAAACTTGCTTGCCATTTCCCACGCTTTCGGCATCGCGCACATGCACATAAACATGACCCTTGAAACGCAACCAACACATATTATACACTTAAACATGCATATCGCAGTGCCTTCGCCATCTCCACCACACCACACTGCATCAACCTGGTCATCACTGAGCACTTTCTCCAGAAGATTCTCCAGGTCTTCCGCATGCTTAAAACCCTGCCTACCAAGCTCTACCGCCTACAAGGGGACCAAGCGGGGTACATCGTGAGTACATCGCTCTCGAAGCGCCGCACGCGGGGCGCAGCAAAGCATCAATTTCGCTCTCCTGCCAAGCACTCAGCAACCGCATCGACACCGCCAACCTTCCCGCCCCGGCGAAGCTGGCACTCACAGACAACCGCTATCGGGACAGGGAACTCATCAAAAACCGCGCGGCATGAAAAGCCAGACTCGAGACATTGCAGCCAAGGAGCCTAAACGTCACTCTCCTGGCCTCGTCTGTGTAATAGGCACGTCTCTGTAACAGTCCGTCGAAGCGTATGCGCGCAGCCTGCCACTGGCGCTCTCTCTACCCGCTCCGCTCCACGGGTGCTACGCGCCAACTTCGCAGTCGTACGAGTGATCAGTCCATCGGGACAAGATCTCAGCATTTTCTTTCAAATGCGTGCCACTTTGCTTGGAGTGGGGCAGCAGCAGAACAGGATACCGTGTGCAGCAGCAGTACTTGAGGGTGAAGGAAGGATCAAGCAAAGCCTCCACGATCCCCTGGAGCACCACAACCCCATGGCATCTTTGCATGGCTTCAACGCCCACGGCACTGCCCATGTGCATTAAGCACTACGGTGTTCAGTTTCCACAGATCGAGCACCGTGACAGAGAGAAACTTAGGAGGTATTCCACCAACTTCTGCACAGAGAACTCGCTTCGCAGAAACTTGTGTACTAGACCATGTCTTTGGGTTTGCAAGGCGAGGAAGAGCAATTGTGATGGCACGCTCTTGCGTCCGCCCCGCCGGCCACCGGACGCGCGGAACAGGCCATCAGAACATTAGCAAAACAGGGCGTCTCGAATGTGTGCACAAGACTGAGGGAGCCACCCCTGGCTGCTTCCTTCCGCCAAAAGATCTGCCGGCCAGTGTGCGCATATCTCGGCGCTGTATAGGAAAGCCGCTGCTTTTCCAGTCGTCACAATCACGGTCAAGAAGTCCTGTCACCTCACGGGAGTATTCTCGGCGGGGTTTGTGCGCTGATAAACGAGTACAATGCACAGCTTGGATTCTTGTTGTCGCACAGGAAGTTTGCCCTGGATGTAGCCAGGGTATCTGCTTTGTGCATGCAAATAAAGAATGTAATAAACAACAAAACAACAAAGTAATAAAAAATGTAACAAATAATAAAGAATGAATGCAGAAGCATTCCGGCAGTTGCAACATTCAGTACCTGGTGGGCTTGAGAATACATTACAGTGAGCTTGGGATGCAGCTCTTCGCTCCTCCGACGCAGGTAATCTGTCGCCTGTTGCTTGGCAGTTCCCTCTGTGGCAGTGGCGATAGGATAGACACAACACGCGTCACGCACATGTGCACATCAATATCAAGACATCCCGGTTTTCCTATATGTATCCTTTACGATATGTCGCGGATGGTCAGATTAGCCGGCTATGACCGCTGTAGCAATGGATACGGATGATATCGCTCTACGCACAACGGTAATTGAAAAAGCATGCGCCTCGCTCGTTGCTTCGTGGCCCCAGCTCACTGATTTAGTCTTTCGACATTTACTAAATGAATCACCTCTTGAAATGCACAAAACCGTCCATCCCATGATAAAACAACTTTCACTGATATTGAATGGGAGAAACATGACAACATGGCGTCACACAACCCTGCAACATCTAAAATTGCCACGCGAGAGGATCGCTACGATCATTCATTGCAGTGGAACAGTCGCGTACGCAGTTTTCGTCAGTTTATGACACACACGACAGATGATACGACATATATGGATCCCTTCATGGGAAACAGCTGCTTGTGCATATGGAATGTAACAAGGCAATTGTAATGTCAACGAATACCGCAACAGCTGGAGCATTCCTTTATGAGAACCACCGATGCGTTGTGCGTTCTGCATGAAACGTGCCCCCGCATGTGAGCCTCACCTTCATTGCATGATAACGGCGCCATCTCATATTCTGAAAATCGACAGGCGGGGA
Source organism: Ostreobium quekettii (assembly GCA_905146915.1). Lineage (NCBI taxonomy): Eukaryota > Viridiplantae > Chlorophyta > Ulvophyceae > Bryopsidales > Ostreobiaceae > Ostreobium > Ostreobium quekettii. The sequence continues at coordinate 21,176 of CAJHUC010002558.1, read as the reverse complement.
AAACGGCCCCCGAGGACTTCGCAGGATCCCAGACATGCACCATCTTGAGATGAGCCTCTGCATCCAGATACCACATAAGGCTTGCGTCAGCTTTGTTCACTGAAGAAAAGTGGCTATTCGCCACCATCGGGGATAGCATCAATTGATCGCCAATGCGCAATGGCCCCTCCTTCCCCAGTATCTTTAAGAGCACCACATTGAACAAATCACAGCAGTTAAATGTTTTTGATATATTCTACCACAGCCAATGTAGACCAGACAAATGCGAATATGACAATTTGCCGATTTGGCAAATTGTATCGAATCCAATGTGAGCATTTGGCAACAGCGGTTACCTCGCACACAAAAATATACAAGCGCAAAGCCAGAATGTGGATTCCACATTGTGCAATGGTTGAATTCATAGATTCCGCATTTGACTGAAACTTGATTTCAGTGCTCAGAAGAGAAAGCTTTTTGGAAGGGAACAATGGCGCAAACATTTGCAGACTACTGTGCCAAGAGACAAAGGGTAGCAAAGGGCAACACATGCGTCTAAATACACTGCTGAGGTATTGCATATTTGATGTGGCAAGTATAGCTGTAGTGAGAGGTGAGCTCACCGACCACTGCAAAATGGAAATTTGACAAACTGCACCAAAATGAAGAATTCCTGTAGCTATTGAAATGTCACAAATTGATGTCCAGGAAGACATAGAAAGAGGGCCACAACCATGTAGACTTGATAGAAACGAAACCGGGTGTATCCTTTAAGTGCCAACATGGAATAACAAGCGCAACGATTGATTGCTGCGTTTCCATCATCTGAAAATACGATACTCCCCGACCGCGAATCAGAAACCATGGATCAATCACATATCACCATATAAAGCCCCTTGCTGTAGCAAAGACAGCACACCTGCTGATTCCAAGTTTCTCATCACCCAATTTCGGCATCCCGTCATTTCATTGTCATCCTGGGCAACGAGCATGATCTCGCCCGTCATCATGTCCAGCGCCTCAGGGTTTGCTGGCGGAATCAGAGCAAGTGGAATCTCCGCATGTTCGTAGCAGTGGTGGCCAATGGACCCAAAATCGGAGAACGTTGACCTGAAAAACAATTCATCAGCCACACTTTGTATCACTAGGAAACCACAAAATCTCTGCACAGGGTTGGCTGGCCCTTGGAGCAGCCTTAGAGGCCCAGTTCAAAAGTTTGCAAGCACAAATCCCAAAGTGTTCGTACATACCAAAAGTGCACATGCACATGCATACTCCCCATGGAAAGTTGGGCATTCAAGTGTCCGCATTCTTTTGCGGGGCTGAAGCTTCGCAATTCACCCTTGGAGGTCTACATGCTCTCCAGCTTTCTCCACCAAAATACAACATCCACACCAGTGCAGCAATGCACTGCGATTCAGCATCCTCTGCAATCGCAGACGAGGTGCTTTGATGCTTTCCAGAATGCGATGCTGCTTGATGCGTGCCTGCGATGCACACGTGCTCCACACGCAATCTGTGTAGGCGATCTCGTAACCATGCCAAATTGCGCATGCCCTGAAGCTCCATCAGCAACATTTTGGTGCCAAGCCAACCAACTCTAGAATTGGTCAGATACTGTGAAGATCTTCACCATATGCCCACACGGCATGACAAACATGACCCAGTACAGAGTGCAATTCACCGAAGGTTCACCTTTGAGGGCTTACAACTACCAGCATTCTTGCTCCCAGCTGCTTGGAAAGCCGACACAGCACGCCGCCGATATCAGCCGCAGACTCTGGCCCTTTCAGTACAGGGACATGAACCTGGAGCCACAATGTTGCAATTAGCAGCTGTGGTATCATATCAGCATGCAACATCGAAGGAGCACAACGAATTAATGGCTACATGCAACTTCGCCTGCAATGCCCAGGAGCTGGGACGTATCATGTGCTGTTGATAAATGCAAACCACGGAATTAAGGAGCAGCACTATGACACGTAATCTAGATTCCACATGTTGCACACAAAAGACTGCACAGAAGCTACAGTCTACATGCTGCATAACTTGAGCTCCGTTTATCCTAATGGCCTGGTTGCTGAGTGTCTGCAAATGCCATGTTAAGAATAATTGTCTTACAGTCCACACAGCAGCTTTAGCTGCAGACAGCATTTGCATTTAGCTCTGCCACGCCCATCTCAGGTCGATATTTGAATTAGGCTGATGAAGAATGCCCGTGGGAAATGAACGAAGCCCAGCTTGGTCACCACGAGGAATGAAATGCAAAACAAATGCGGCAGCTTAGGGTAATTGCCTCTTGATTTACTGCTGCATGTGCACATGATTCATTGTCACACATTCAAACACCTGGTTATCAAGCATCCCTCGCATTGAGAGCTGGGACTGCCGGCGCCACCCCTCGCTACATGCTGCCCAAAGGAACGTTGCCATTTTCCAGAATGTGTGAAACTATGAAAGCTTTATCCAATCATGTATTCCAAGGCGAGATGCTGTCACCGGCCACACTGGCTTCTGACATCCCCCATACGTGAAAGTGAGCACAACAACACAACACCACTTGACATCCAGCATCATCATGACGCGAGTCCAGTGCAGACGACCACTAACCTGTGATGGAATGTTTGCCTCTTTGGCGTGCCTCACGAATCGTTTCTCTATCAACTTCTCGCCTTTAGATTGCAAATTCAGCTCGTGTCCAGGCTGCGTGAGAAACCAGCCACATGTGAGTCCCAGACCGCAAATGATCGCTCTTTCGAACCGCGGGACAGGAGACCCATTGGCAAACTCGATTATCCACAGAGCGGCAGTTCTCGTCGCTGCTCGCACTTGTTTGCAAATTTAAGGATAACTCAACGAGTTGCGAATCGCTATGTCAATGGCCGTTTGCAGCACACCAATGAGCAAACTCGACGTGCTTGTGCCTTGCTAAAGCGCCCTCTCGAGATTTCAGAGATAAGCTGTGACTTCACAATCCAGCCTGTCTATTGACATCAACACTCACTTCGACGTCCTGAAGATGCAGGTCTTCTTCGATGGAGTCAAAGTACGAGCAGCTCTTGCTGTCCCCCAAGCCTGTTAGACTCGCCCGATCGTCGGAAACCACGTGCACAAAGTGAACCGTGTCCCCTGTGGTGCATTAAGGGCAGCCGGAGTAAGCACCCCCCCACAAGCATCTGGGAACACAAGCGACTCTGCACAGACAGGTTTGAGTCACAGGACATGCTACAGAGGAGAAATGGCCACCAAATAGCCATTGCGGATTGAGCGATTCAGCCCACTTCAACGTGTATGTTCAGTCCCGTTTCCGTCCGCATTGAGCGATTTAGTCCACACGTGTACGTTTTGTAGCACTGTTACAGGGCATTCAGCAATTCACAAATTGCGCAAGAAAGTAGAGTCCGTTCTAATCTGTTTGTTGATGTATGCATACCGTACTGGCCAACGCGGTTTGAAATAGAATGAAATTGGGTGGATGGCCATTTTCGGCAAGTGGGAACAACGTGTCAAGTTGCATGTTTGGCGGCCAACGAGCACTGAGTTCAGTGCTGTGAAGTCTCTCGACGAATGGACCCCTCAAGGGGGTCCATTAAGAAATGGGGTCCATTAAAATGGGCGTCCATGAAAATAGCACAAAAACCATGCCCTGACAGGAGGCTGACGCGGCTTTCTTGGTGTGCGAAGAGACGCCCTGCGCATGTTCTTCGATGCCCGCGGCTGCGTCCGTGAAGGACGTGGCGGCTTTGGCAAGTTGCTGTTCCTGGCCACCTGTCCTTGGGGCTTGGAAGCGAGCAGGACGTGCAGCGACTGGCGATCTGTAGGACAGAATGTTGGGCGGCGCGGGTGGCGACGATTGATGATGGGTGCTTGGCCCTGATTTGCAGCCTCTGGAGAGCCTTGCCCGGCAATTGCCCGCCCGTCACCTCCCAAGTTGGCGATCAGCGCACGGAATGACGGTATTGCTGCCCAAAAGACTGACGGCACCCTACAGGAACGCGAGCCGGAATCGATTGAGTTAAAGCGCGCTTTGTGGGACAACAAGTTGTCGACCATGCGAGGCCGGTGGCCGCAATGAGTCCTGCCCTTTTGACAATCTCTGTCAAAGGCCGGGCAGACTCTTGAAATGGGGGTGCTGTGCAGCGGCGAGGTGCAAACGTTGCAGTCCTTCTTCGCACAGTGGACGGCTGCCGCGTCCAGCGCAGGGCCCACAAGCATTTTCACAATTTAGTCGTCCACCACTGTCCTTAATTACTCAAAGTACGAAGACACATTGAGACGATCTGGGCAAGGCGTCCGCCCAGCCCCAAGGGCACTAAGAGCTGTTGCGTTCTTTCGGAGCCTTTTGTCTGACTGCAGGAAGCCGTTTCAGTAGTTTGTTTTGGGGTCCCGGGCCCAGCAACTGCCAAAGAGACTGCGGTGACGGCATAGGGACTACAGCGCTAGTCAGTGCACTGGCTGCCGCTGAGTTTGTGTTCAATTGTCGTGGTGGCCTGGGAGTGGTCTCCGGGGCGACCCAACGTCATGTGGCTGACAGAAATGGCAGCTGCCGGCGGTGCTCCAGGTGGCCAAATTCACGACGCTTGGAGGACCGGACAGCTTCGGTCAGCAACATCAGCAGCTGACGTGGCAGCGCCTTACAATGTAAAGTTCCCAGAGTTTCAGGGAATTCGCTGACCTCGTTTAGGCACTGCGTCGAAAATGCCTTCGTCCCGACGTTGTCGGAACGGCACACGTGGACGAGGAGGGAATACGTTAGTCCCCGCTTCTTTTCCGTGAAGATCCCTTCTCCTTCCGCTGACAAGACCAACGCCGGTCAGTGGGTTGGAGGTTTCAGGGTTTAGGGTGTCCGAAACAAGGAGCGATTTTCACGGAAAGACAGAGCGACTAATTGGGTGCCGGACGGGGATCCCCCTCTTGGCGGTCTCGGAAACACACCTCGGTGAAAGGGCGCTGTACAACACTCCTCCGCCCAACGGAAACCCCGGCGCCAACTACGTTCCCCATCCTCCCATTCCCGATTCACCCAACGCAGGGCGCCCGGATGCCACCCTGGCAGTGGGGTGGTTGCGGCGCCCAGGGTCGCCAGGGCTTTCACCGGACCGAGTGCCAACGGCCAGGGGCCCATGCCGCAGCGAAGGACGCCGTCCTCCAGGGGATTGAGGCCTCCGCGCTGTGCGCCAAAGTTAGGGCGAAGAAATCCCGTCGGACGTGGCATGGTTGTCCAGCCATGAACGCAAGCGAACGACCCCGCAGTGGCGGTGCTGAAACGGCGCGGCCACAGACGGCACCAGGGTGATTGCGCGGCAAGATGATGGACATGGGGGGGTTGCCATTTGGGCCGGAACCCAGACCAGTCGGCGTGCTGGCAGTGTAAACACGATGCTTCGCGAACGTGCTGTTGAAATGCGTGGCACCGGGAGGCGAATCGCTTGCAGAAATTGCCAGCGCAGATTCTTGTGGAAACGCGATCGGCGGCCTTGTGGACTGTTGTTGGGAGAACGCGCCGCAGGGCAAAGGCCGGCCCACAGTCATGCAGGCAGCGGATCGGCTCACCGGGTCGGATGAGGTTCCGCATCGTCCACGCCGCCGCGGCCTCCGTGTCGTCCGAGTCGTCGCACGCGAACACGACCGAGCCGCAGGGTCCGGGGCACCACTCCATCTCGCCCTGCCACTCCTTCACCTTCTGGATCTCCGTCGAGGACGCCGAGGCCGCGGCCGCGGTCCGTCGCCGGGGGCCAGCAAGCACGGGACGGCCATGGCAATTGCCAATTGCAGACGTCGGAACTTGGGAACCGACGTGCCAGAGGCCTTTTGCGAGCGCCGGCGCGTGCAACGGCTGGTGGCCTCGGGCTGGAGACCTGATCAGGCCGGATGTCGCCATCCTCCGCTTGTCCTCGCTGGTGTCCCTGGGCACGGAGGGTGGCAGTGTTGGTCGTTGTCGCTTGGTAGGCACTTAAGTGCGTGTGGGTGACGTGGATCCCCAGCGGCCTGACCTGGCAGGATTACACAATCATCCATCATGGTCGGGAGCATCGCGCGTGTGATCGTGTTGTGGCCGGAGCAGGTGTCCACAAGAACCTCCTGCACGGCGTGCGGCGTACGCTCCCCGAACCGGCTGACCTGCCCGTGACGCGTCCGACCTTGGGGGGCGGGAGTAGCTGCGGTGGATCCCATGTACGCTCGCGAGAAAGGCAACACAGGCCTCCGAGTCATGGACACCAAAACAACCGCCGCCTCTCGATCTCATGAAGCTAAATTCGTCCCAAGGCACCGTGTCTTGCATGTTTCATCCAGCGCTGGGACATTGAGGACTTTGGCAAGCTATGCGGCACCGTACTGAATACATCGGCATCGACAATGCGACGCTCGGGCCTTTTTTCACCCAGCCACAAGTAGACAATTAAAACGATGCTCCTCCAGCGCGCAACAGCTTTCATCGAATGGAAGTCAGTGCCATCCTTCCATGGTCGATGGCAAAAACCGCTTTGAACTAGTCTGATGACACAAGAATCAGGCGAAGATGTTCACCAAAGGCGTTTACTGTCGTGGAGGATGGGAACGTGTGCCATTCGGCAGGAAAGATGGCGTTTGGGGGGTCGCATCACTTGGGCTCCACGCAAGATGTTTCGGAATGTCGGGCCTGCCAAGGAAATTCACTGAAGCATTCAGGGTAAGTTGATAACCCACCCACGGCCCAAAGTGTAGCATTACGTCGAACTCGTGTTACCAACGTGTTTCACCGATCTATCGATGCCGGCACAATGGTAACGGGACTCCCATTATTGGAGTGTCAGTTTATTTCAGAGTGATTCGGGCAGGAAACCATTAGCGAGGTTACTCGTAAGAATGCAAGCTGCATATCACGACATGGACGGCTACGGAGCCTCGAGACAGGGGGTGCCAACGCGGCGGTTCACCATCGAGCAAGTGCTTGTCCAGTTGCAACTGGCCAAGCACACATCAATGGGCGTGAATGATGACATTGCAAGCATAGGGGCATTGGCAGCAAATGCAGAGCTTGGCAAGTCGATCCAGTACTTCATGTTGCTCTTCACAAGTACTGTAGTGGTAACAATCTGTAGAGCGACCTTGGAGGGGCAAGCTCGGTGTTGTGAAGCGGACGATAGATCTTTCGTCCCCTCTTGATCAAGAATAGAAAAAGGACCAAATAGCACTTTTTGCGAACACATATATATGGATCTCATCAGTGTTACGCATGATAAAAACACGGAAATAACCCAAACCCGTAAACTTTGCACACGTTTGAACACGTGCTATTTGGCCCTTTTGTTCCCAGTGTGAGGGGAGCTGGCAACGGTCCAAAATTTAAGAATCGAAGTGCTCGGGAGAGTCAAGCGTTGCATGCATCAGCTCCAAGCTATGGCCAATATGGTCGGCAGCTGCCTCTTGCATAGCAACAGCTGATGGGCATGTAAAAATATGAATTCAGAAAGTTTTGCGATAGGGGGCGGTGGTCATCGTTGTTGTGCTCCAACCAGGCTTGGTCTTTTGTTTGCGACACCGCTTTTATGCTTACAATTTTGAGCGCAAAAACACTCGAATATAGCAACGACCAATTTGACGCTATATTTACGTATTTTTATGGCGGGATACGACACCCAGGTTACATGATGACGTTGACAACAGCTGTTAGTCCAACGGCCCCTCGAGCACCCATGACACAGTATCTGTCTCACCCTCATGTCGCCGACGAAAAGCTCTTTTCCTGCCCACTTCAGCTCGACTGGATGCCATTACTCGGGCTCCCTGAGCTGGCATGTACTGTCTTTATGTACACAGGGCCTGGATGTACGTATTTTCACACGTTTTTACACCTAGAATCGTAAATACACGCTGTGTTTACGCCATAATGACCGAGTTTGGATCTTACAGGAATTGGTAATACTTGCAAACAAATAAAATTGGAGGGAGAGGATTGAAGGCAAAGTGTGGAAGAATCGCTGAGTGCATGCCCCGGCATATGTCCTTGACTTCCATACGGATTCTCAGCGCTTGGCCTTGGTCGGGTCGTGTGGGACTCCTTTTGGGCGAGGGCCCGTATTCCGCTTGCCATCCGATGATGTGGACAGGCTATTTTGGGTTTTGGGACAACTCGACAAGCTTCATCTTCTGATCGGTGGGCTGGGCTTGTGATATCCATGGTACCGCTATTTGGTGTGCGGTGGGCTGGGCCCAGGCTTGTTATTTACGTTTACGTTTACGTTTTTGTGTTTACGTTTACCAAGAACAAAAAGTAAATTTGCAAAAAGGGTTATTTTTTGAGGCTGTATTTACGTTTCTACGGCTCGTTGTGACCCCCAGGTTGCACGAGGAAAGTCGCACACAATGATAAGTCATCCATCCCCTCGAACACCTGCAACACAGAGTGCACCTCGCCCTCTGCAAGGGCAACGATGGCATGGAACAATTGTTCGTCTCCTACCCATTCCAGCGCGTATGGCTGCCACTCCTCGTATTTCTTCAGTCTGCATGTACTGCCCTTATGTACACGAGGCTGTATTTACGTTGCATTTACATAAATTTTTATGCATTTTTGCGCGTCAAAACGTAAAAGCTATTTCTGCCCATAAAAGCAAAAATACGATCTGTGTTTGAGGCGTCAATAACATGCCTGGCTGGGGCGCTTGGTGCTGACTCGTGTTGTCATTTTGGGTCCCTCGAATCAGTTGGCCGCCGTGAGGGACTGGGCGGTGATGTGTGGGATTGTGTTATCGGACGCACTGCGGTGGGCGTCACCCAGTGACGTTCCTCGCCCAGCTGGAAACGTGTACGTGGGACGTGGGGTGTGTGTCCCTTGACAATCCGTACTTCTGTGCATAGAACTGGCTAGTATATACTGTAGTAGCATACTATAGTGCAGAGTGATGACCAGCTCGCCATCACCATGCACTGCCAGATGTGCACACAAGTAACGGTGCGACCGCCTGACCTGTAGCTTGCACATGAGCTCGTCAGTTTGGTTGGCTTTTGTCGTGGCGGTGTAACCCTCTTCTTTCTCGCATATCTCTCGGTTCTCCTCTTTGCGTTGTGCACAAATGGCGGTTTGGATGAGATGATGTGAGTGCTCCCATCCCCTGACGCCTGGACCGATTCCCTTGACGTTGAAGCCCGAGAGGGCAGTGGTGATCCAGGTGTGAAGCCATTTGGGACCCGGGAGGCGCGCATGCCGGGGTGCGCCGCTGGCGCAGGCTACCGGAACGCCTGGGAGGGCGCCTGCGCAAGGGATGGCGAGGATGGCGGCGGGGAACGGGCCCGCAATGATATCGGCTGTCGTGGAGCGCCTGAAGCCCGAGGATATCGAGCTGTTGCTGGCCAACCGCGGCCTGCCGTCGGTGGGGGGGAAGGAGGAGCTCGCGGAGAGGCTGCAGCAGGCGCTCACAGAGGAGCTGTGCGAGTGGAAGTGGGACAAGCCGGCGCAGCCGCTGCGATCAGGTGGGGCGCCACGGCGACACGGTGGCATCGCCACGGGGGCCCAGTGTGGAGAGAATGTCGGGTTTGATTGGTGTCATGGGCGCGGCTGGCAATTGGGGGAAGATGGACAGCGTGCCAAGCGGTGGATGGTGGGAAGGAGTCTGATCGCCGCATCGCAGGCGGGTCCAAGGCGTGCATTCGTCGCTCTTTTGCTAACCAGCTGATTTTCTGTCTGGCGTCTTCTCACTCGTCGTTGCGTTTGTGCGCGATGGCAGAGATCGTGGCCGCCGGGGCCTCTGCGATTGCCCACAAGAGCTGCATTTACGTGTTTGGGGGTATGGATGAGGAAAGAAATGAGCACATGGGGCTGTGGAAATGGGACACGGCAGGCCACGAGGGCTTCACACAAGTGTCGTACAGGTAGGCACTCGCCAACAATGTGCAAAGGCAGTGGTTTCAATAATCTCTTGAATTGAGAAATGCACATGCCCCGCAAGGTTGGTTGCTACAATTGTTCTGTTTGGTGGCTGTCGCCACAGCCTTCAATGGAGGAATGTATTCCTGAGCCACATAATAACATGATTGTGGCTAAATTTCCCAGAGGGGTGTTTTGAATGCTCTGGGACTGTTATAGAAGACTAGAAATTGGCAGTGAAAGGCACAGCCAAGGCAGTGCTACAACCATGCAACACAGCAGCCGACTCACTGGCCCAGGCATCACAATTGACACAGGAACGCCACCTCAGAAATACCTGATGCAATTGTGTTGGTCTTCACAAACTGCAGGGGGCCCATACCACAGACGTTTTCGGCAGGCTGCTATGCTGCTGTCTACAAGGACGAGCTGTGGGTGTTCCCCGGCCCCAGGAACCACAACATGCGTAACATCTGCTGTTGTGACCTATCGCGCTATCGGTGGGTGGAAAGGGCGACATTGGGGGAGCCGCCCTGTGAGACGCAGATGCGGAGGAATGTGGCTTGCTTCGTTGACGGCAATCGGCTCATCTTGCTGGGCGGCACATATATGGACCGTGTGTACCTCTTCGATTTTGAGAGCCGACAGTGGTCCAAGCAAAAGACTAAACCCCCTCAGGAGCTGCAAACATGGAGTTTTGGGGGCGCTTGCCTAGTTGGAGACTGGCTATATGCCTATGGCTCCTCCAAACGAATCTCTGAGGAACCGTCTGTTGAGGTATGGATGACTGGCTTGCCACAGTTTCACCTACTGGTCTTGCCTGGTTTCGACTGCTTGTGTAAAGTGCCGACAGGGGTGCCTAGTTGCAGCAGCCAGTATTGGAAATGCCACCAACCTAGTGATGGAGCATGGCAGTGACTCAGTTTTCCTGCACATGACAGTGTGTTCTCAGGCCTCTACCTCTTGTGCTTGCTTGTGTTGTTGATTCAATCCAGCATCGCAATTGTCTGCATCTTTCATCTTGCTGATTTGCGATGCAGCCGTGCTGATGGAGACTTGTCTGATTGTGAATCAGGTTTGGAGACTAGACATAAGAGAATGGCGATGGGAAGACCACATCTTGTCCAATGGAACCCAGCCCCCTCCCTTCAGGATACACTCGTCCTCTGCAGTAGTGGGAAAGAAATGGATCATCCATGGTGGCCGTCGCCCCAACGTCTCAAAGTTCAACGTGTCCGACCAGACATTTGTGTTTGATCTTGAGGAGCATCGCTGGAGCATGCTGATGGCAGAGGGCCACCAGCCAGCCGCCCGGGAGTGGCACACAGCGCTGGGGTTTGATGGCATGATGGTCGTGGTGGGGGGCCGGGTGGACATACCTGACTATGAACCCATCCCCCTGTCTTTTGACACGATGTGCATGGAAGTCGAGATCCTACGCTACCGGGAGCCACCTGTCCCACGCCAGCCAACAGGAAAGGCCAACATTCTGGCCATCTACAAGAAATTGTACAACAACACCTACCTCAGTGATGTGACACTGCTCGTGGATGGCAATCGAGTCCCAGCCCATGCGCACGTGCTTGCCACCCACTCAACAGTCTTTGAGCGAATGTGGGACTCACGCATGCGAGAGACCGAAACCCACGAAGTGGTGATCGAAGACGTGCCATATGACACGATGCTGCTGCTCATAGAGTACATGTATGGTGTCCTGTCAGAGGTGCCGATGGAGCACGCTGCCGTGATAGAATTGTTCAAGGCAGCAGACAAGTATGCCGTTCTGGGGCTGGTGAAGGAGTGCATAGTGGTGTTCAAGAAGATAACCACTGAACACACACTTGCACCCTTGCTGGAGGTTGCGGATGAGCGCAGCAACGATGAGCTGATGCAGGTGACTGTTGCTCATTGTGTGGCTAAGTGAATGTCATCGGCTGGTTTGCTGGATTGGCTACTTGTCATCCTGCCTGTTTGCAAGTGCGACATTCCAATCGGTAGTCAGCCGTCAATAGTCGATGTGCTGCCTGGAAGAGCCACCACAATCCAAACTCTGACAGACTCGGGGCAGTGAGCACATTAACTGCATTGCGGCGTGCACTCGCTGCTTCATGCCCATGGGTTGCCCATCCAGCCCTGCAGTGGAACGCCTTACTGTCGGCGATTGGAACTGCCGGAATTCAACTTTTCTCTGCTAACTCTATGGTTGTGTGCATGCAGGTGTGCAAGGAGATTGCTTACAAGCGCGTCGAGTCCGTCCTTCTGACAGATTCCTTCAAGCAATTGACACAGCGAAACCCAGACCTAACCTTGCCGTTTATGAGTGAGGTGCTCAAGCGCCTGGTCCCCAAGGGGCACGATGCAGAAGGCAGTGCTGCATCATCGAGCTCTCGGAGTGGCCGGTCGATAGAAACCCGCACCAGCGGCCGAGCATTGCTGCTGCCATCAAGAAAAACGTAGTTAGATGGGTTCATGGCACAGATCCGCCTTTGTGAAGAATGATCTGCCCATTGCTTCTGGGCCAAAGCCAACGAGCAACCCTCCTTGCTTCTCCATCTGGCGAATTCCCATTGCTGGAAAGATATCGAGGTGTTCCAGCTCGGGTCCTTTGATGAGGGAAAGTTGCCTGGTAATTGGGAGAATGGAGAGAAATGCTTAGCATGGATGGTTTGGACACCGATTCGAAACATGGGAGCATTCAGCGGGTTGTTGCTTCCTGGTAAAATCCACCCCAACAGTTGTGGATACAGCAAGTCACCCCAGACCTATCGACAGCAGAGGTGCTTGCGTTGCAGATGGAGCAGTACCATACTGAAGAAAAGTCGCCCGGCTGTCATGGCTGCAGGCAGTTGGCATGCAGAATATTTGTGTAGCTAATGCAAGGTGAAATCGTCTTGAGTGCTATCCGTGCTTGTAGCTTCAACAGCACAAGGACGAGTCGATATTCATGACATGGAAGTCTTGATTTGTAGCTTAGCAGCACCACTGGCAGGGGTTGTTTGGCGTGCACTTTGACGATGGGTGCTGGCACATGAGCACCATTGCGTCGCCTATTGTGTGCAGATTTTGAGAGGAGGGAATGTTTTCCGAGCATTGTAAATAGATCTGTTAGGAAAACCTTGGAAGGAGCAATCTGCATCACTGGCTGCGAAGGAGGGTGTAGGTAACTTGCGAGATAGAGCTGCATGTCGAACTTTATATGACAACTGCGGTGGCTTCCCAGTGGGTGGCTGAGCATATCCAGTCATTGCCATGCTCGCAACTGATTGCTGACAAACGCCAGTTTTTGATACCTCAAATTGGCGTTCACACCTGTGCGAACCAACGACCATAAATGCCTGTTCGATGTGCCTGCAAAATGGCCCGTTTCACAGGTCATCTTTGCATTAAAAGGCCATCAAAGAAAGTGAAAAACGGGCTAATAATATGAATAGAGAAGTAAGTAAAGAAAGAAAGAAAGACAGAAAAGGCAGCTCGATACTCAAAATGTGGGGGAAATGCTGTCCAATTCTTCTAAATTACAACCAGTAGTTTAGGGGTACGATGAGAGAGCCGGGGATTTGATGTCAAGCGCCATGCGGATGCCATGCCACCCTACTGCCCGCCTATGCGCCCTGCAGCCCTCCAGCGCTTCAGTTGACCTCCTACAGCATGACCATCTGGACCATCCCCCTTCGCGGGTGGCAGACCATGCTGTCCGAGTTTGTAGAACCCGCCAACGCCACGATAACCTGCTGGGAAGTCTTGCGACCCCTCCCAATCGCGATCCGCTGGGAGGTAAAATTCATCATACAATGAGTGAGGACGCCTGAAGAGGAGGGGGTGCCCTTTTCCCTCGCAGAGCCCTTCGATTTGGGCGTATGGAGAGATGAAAGGGATTTACTGAGGCGGCGGGAGTTGGGCGTTGATGCTGAGGCGCAGGAGGGCGGAGGAGAAGTGGTTGTGGAGCAGGAAATCCTGTAGAACACAAGCGAGCAGCTCGACTTCGCAAGGGAAATCGCAGCTACGTGGAGGAAGGATTGGATGCTCACCGGTTCCATGCGATTCAGAGAAGTTCTGGGAGCAGGAGTGTAGGGATGAAGCTGGGAGGTTGAGAAACCCCGTGCAGCTCTGGGATTTCCTGTTCGAAACCCAACCTGATTCTATGCTGTTTTACAGCCCGGTTTCATGACCTGAGACGCGGAATTCGCAGTCCAAACGGACTGACATGGGGCGCATTTTGTGATGTAAGAAGGCGGGTTGTGAAGGTGCGCATGGCAGTTGAAGAGCTGGGCGAGTTTCGCTTTGAGGCGGTGACTTTTTACGCAGTTCTAGGGGAGTTTGGGGGCTGTTTCGAAGGGGGTTTCTAAACACTTCCGGTTGGAACAGTTTGGGGAGCGGGAAGGCATGTTGTTGCCCCCAAAGGCTATTTAATAGAGTTGCCCACGCCAGGGGAAAGACCAAACCCCTGACTGCAAGTGTTGACATTTGTAACAGTTTGACTTTGAAGCCATTCTGTCTCTGGTGTCCTGCTGGTCGGTCTGGTGTGCTGAGAGGTTGCGATTGGCCCTTTCGCATGGCAGATCCTGGCATCTGGACGCCCGCATCGCTGACGGTCGGCGGGATCGACCACCGATTGGATTCGGTGCCATAGCAAGTGACTGATGTAAGCACAGCGATGACTGATCGCTGTGCGGGGGGATGTCTTGGGCTGGCGTGTGAGTTGGCGCCCCGGGATTCGTTTAGGGCGAAGCACTATGAGCCATGGCGCAAAGCCATGGCGATTCTGGCTTTGGTGCACATGGAATCCCTGCGGGCAGGTGCCAATCATCGTGGGGCGCCGCAGGGCCCATGGTGTGGAGGTGCTAGCTTGCATGTCAGTCGCGGGTGGAGTACACGTGAGCGAATTTGTTCCATCACGGAAAGTGACACGTGTCAGCGGGGTTCATGATGGGAAGAAGCTGATGGCCAGCATGACACGTACGAAGTCTGGGCTGAGAGTTACGTAACCACGCCAGAGGTGGATGGGTCAAAGTCGGCATGCTCTGATGTACATGACCGATCGTACCAGCGCCCCACGCAACTGCTATTGCCTTACGTGAGGTGCAGGCGGTGGGAATCGCCCAAAGGCACGTATTGCCGCCAAAATGTACTACTGTGGGTACAGCGGTGAATACAACGCCCCCTAAAGTACTGGAACACAGCCAAGGGGGTGCGGGGAGAACTTCGAGCACATCGCCGGTGCAGTGGGCGAGCCCGGGGTGTACTACTTGCTACCCTAAGTACTGAAAGGAAGCAACTTGTATTCGATTACACTGGAAGGATCTCAGGAAGTAGCGGTGAAGCTTCCCTTGCATCTTTTGAGCATCATACTCGTTTATCAACCAATTTTTGTGAGCATGGTGCGACATGCCTATGTTAGGCTCCCTTAAAAGAAGTATAAACTAATGGATCCAATTATGAGGAGCATTGTGCCAGCCAGATTCATTCAAAGCCATCAAACCCATTGCTCAGTTGCATTTGAAAGGAGAGCCTCCAAGAACTGAACATCACTTTGGAATTGGCTGTGAACCCAAGCAAATGGTCGTGGCCACTAGAGGAATTGGATATTATACAAATAGCTTTATGTAAATAACCATACAACGAAACAACCCATATATGAAATTAACTATATTGTTCATATGTTTCCACCGAGGATGATGTTGGGTGGGCTGCACCATGGATTCAAATCGGTAGCAGTTGTATTCAAACGGGTTTTTGGCCCCTCTAATAGCTTGGGTCAGTCAAAGTACGTAGTTTCCAAGGTGCCGTTAGTTTGGCGCCCTTGGAGCTGGCAGGCTTTGGCGGGTGTTGTGTAAACTACTAGGGGGTAGCTGGTTTACTCAGGTTACATATTGGGAAGTGATAATGGACACAAGATTATACCTAGATGGGACAGAGGAGGCTATTAGCTTTTCATAGGTCTTTGAATCATCCCAAACGGGTTAGCGGTAGAGGAGTTATAGCTTATAGAAATTGCAGTACTTAAGGTTGGGCCCCTACCATACTCGGGGATGAGATACTATCAATACAGGTACATTCGATACATGTTATGTCGATTTTGCACCGCTGCATGTGGGGGTCATGTGACCGACCCTGCACGACAGCCTGTAATTCCATTCGTGCCCACTCGCCTCCCAGCGGCTGCACCCGCAGGCCGCAAGGCGCCGCGCGTACCCACTGTGTGTACGGCCGCCCTGCGCCCGGCCAATCCGCAGGCCTGGGCCCACACTGCGCATCCGAACAGACGAGCGCCCTGCAAAGCCCGCCGGCCATCCGGCGGAGGGGGCCCTGCGGCCCCATCGGGCGCCTTGGTGGGCGCATCGCCCGCGAACACATCGAAAACCACGCCAGGTGGTTTCGGAGCTGGCGGACGCGGATGACGGAAGCGCGCAACATGGCGCGAGAGCAAGAGGGGGGAGCCCCACCCGCGAGGGGCCCCCCAATCGAGTGGAACTTGGGGACATCGGCCGGCCAGATGGGCGCCTCGCGGCGGCGCCTGAATTGGCCAGGGAATCCGAACCGGACCGAGCGCCTACCCCTGTGGAGGGGGGGCCCATGCTGCTGCTTCTCACGCCTAGTCTGATGGCGGGGGGTGCATTCCGCGGGAATTGACCGCCGGATCAAGGCATCAGAGGACGCCACTTGTGAGGGGCATCCGGACCCGGCAGCGGGAGGCGTGATCCGCGGACCCGCGCTGTGAATCGGCGGCGGGGGATGCAGGCCGGCGGGTGCCAGGCCCGTGGAGGGGCACAACTGTTGCGGGGCCCTTTTCGATGGCCTCCGCTGGTCCCCTTTGTCGCGCGCGTCCCACTTCATCCGCCTGCACCCGGTTGGGCCGATGGCCCCTCCGCCGAGTCTGGCGGGCATAATCGGGGTGCTCGTTCGTTGCGCGGTGGGCCCTCTTGCGCTCTGGGATCGGGCGGTCCTGCCGTTCGAAGACGGCGGGTTGCAAGGCAGCTTGCTCCCCGGGCCGCGAGGCCCGTGCGGAGCGTGGCAGTGAGCCAAAGCGGGTAACAGAGCGGGGAGCAACGCACCCCCGCGTACGTACTGGTGGTCGGCCACATTCCGGCCTGACCACCCGTCACACAAACACCACACAATGTACATCAACGTGTCACAACTGTATCGCCCGGCATACCCCCATATCGGACCCACTATTGATACGTCGTAGCTCAGTCTACCCCCACGGTATATCCCTAAAGTACAGGGACTTCCCTAAACCACAAAGTACTCCATACCTGGGGGATTTAGACAAGTAAAGAATCTACGAGTATCTAGAGATCACAAAAAATCCAAATAATGGGTCGAATCCTACAGATGACTAACCAACCAAGACTAATGGCCATAGTTCTCTTGACCCCCCTGTGTTTCCACAACAACAGCGAGCGGAGTGAACAAGTAGAGGGGGCACCCGGGGTCGCGGGGTTCAACACAAATGTGACTGGACCCTCCGAGTGACGTGAGGGGGGAAGCTGTGGGAATCCGCCCGCGCCATGTACTGCAGGCGGGGGGGGTCCCGAGTAGCGACCTCTGAGAGGGGGGGCGCTGAGTAGCGACCCACCAGGACCTGTACGCGAACTGTGCCTCGTCTTGTGGCTCTACATCGTATTGGATCAGGGAGGAAGGTGGTTTCCCACTCCAGAGAAACTTCAAGGAAGTTTTGGCCTGTATCGACACTCTACAGAAGCAGCTGAGAGGTACATAGACCCTTTAGGCAGGTGGAGAATGGTTCTCTATGCCGAACTTGGAGTAGTTGAGGGGTCCATTAAACCTCTCAACGGGTGGAGAGCAACTGCCAGCGACTCGACTGGAGTAGCAAGGGGGACTGTTTGCCCCTCAACAGGTGGAGAGCAGCTTCTTAGAAGACTCGTCTGGAGTAGCTAAGGGGGTTGATTGCCCCTTAGCTAGTGGATAGCAGCTTCCCAGGGACTGGAGCTGACAACCCCTATATTCGCCCAACGACTTTGTGTGGAGTATGACAACTCCCCAAGAGGCTCAGTAGGGTGCCTGAACAGCAGAGTCTGATCTACAGAGGCCAGTAGGGTGCCTGTGCACCAGGCCCAGGGCCCTCCGAGCGGGTCAGTGTTAGTTTGGGGGCCATCCCACTCCGTTAGGGCACTTGGCCAGGAGGTCGGGGAGTGAAGGGCTGAGAGTCACGGATTGTACCTGACCAGCCTAAACAACTGTGAAGGGTTGCAGGCCCACCTGGTGGCAACAGTACCTTATCCAGAAAAAAGGCTGACATCAGGTTGAAGCCAGTGGCCGCCCCATAGTTGGGTGCAAGTATTATTGGGTAGACGGGACACAGACCGGCTTGCACCTTACATAGCCCCACAGGCAGTGGTCAGAGTGGGAGCTCTTGGTGCCTATCACTCTCGACACAGGATAGTAGAAGAGCGGCCTATAGTTGCTGCGCAAACACTTCTACTATTTCTAGCCTAGACCAATGCCCCCCGAGCTGCCATCCAAGTGAGGGGTGGCAAAGGGGCTTCGAGTAGGTCGGGATGTGAGGCAGTTGTGTGGCCGTTCCCCGAAAAGTCCTCCCTAGGCAAGGGAGACAGGGAAGGTTCAGTTTCTGATCAACTGGTAGCATTCCCGGGGGTGTGGCAGGGAAGCCTCTCTTTTGAGGGGTGAGTAAAATACACTTTGAGTATTCTTAAATTCCCTGTTGCTAACTTGGGAAGAAACTAGTTGTAAAGGGTTGTTCTGGAACTATTGTGGTGAAGCCATTTGGCACCTTGTTGGTTGGGGAAGTATAGTACCCACTGACTTGGAGACGTCATTTGGTGGATCCTGGGGCTTCACTGAGCGATTTCAGGGACTACACTTTGGGATATACCCAGGGTTGGACCTCCGTGCGGTCAGCCTATAGTCTACCTCAGTATCAGTTATCAGCATCAGTCAGTTTCATCAGTTGTGTTGGGATCTGGGACGCAGTGCTGGACATTGGGACATTGTTGACATTCCTGCCATTCTTTTTTTATTAAATAAAGAGCAAATTTTGCTCTGCCATTCTTCGTTCGTTCATGAGGCGAGTCCATTATGACTGGCCAGATGGATCATCATCAGTGTTATAGGATAGTGAGGGAGCCCATGGGGTCAGATTTTCGATCAGACGGATGTCCTGCAACCGGTTTTGGTGCACAGACAAAACTGCAGACTGGAACTATCTCGGGTACGCTGGTTAGACCAGATTATGACCAGTTGAGATCACACTCTCCACTTTCTGCTGTATTTTTGTCGGTAGTTCAGCAGGGAGACCGACAGGATATGGGAGAGCCCGTAGGACCCAGTACCTCACATTCTTTGCCAGTTTGCCTCAGCAGATGATGGCTGATCAGATAAACGGTCACTAGAGGTTTTCGCAGCCATTGAGATCAACATTGCCACGTCACTCGGCCTCAAACTTGACAGTACAAATCAAACCGCATGAACCAAGTCCAACCTCAAAACGTTGCCGAGAAGTTGGTCGCTCGATTGGAGGACGTCTATGAATACTATTCGTTGGGAACAGAAGATGTAAAAAGAAAAGGCTCCTTGTGCAAGACAATTGGCGAAAGGAAAAAAGGCAGGAAGGCAGGGAAAAGGGCCAAGAAAAGTGGCAAATCTTAATGTCAAACGAATGAGAAGAAAATGCTGCCAAACTCTAATTGTTACTATTCATCCATAACATAATTGTTCCCAGGATCACTGGCGTGGTTTTCGGCTCGATGCGTAGGCGATGTGCCCGCCGCGGCGCCCAATGCGGCTGGAATGGCCTCCTCCGCCGGATGACTCGCTTATTCGGGGTGCGCAGTGTGGGCATAAGCCTGCAATCGGCTGGGCGCGGGGCGGCAGTGCGCGCAGTGGGTGCGCGACGCCGGTGCGGCCTGCGGGTGCAGCCATGCGGAGGCAAGTGGTCAACAAGAGTTACAACCGTCGGGCACCGGGGCCACCCTTTGGCATGCCCCGCATCACGTGACAATGCGGACAGCGTCACCGTATCAATAATATTTCATCCCCCAGTACGGTTGCAGAGGCGCCCTTAAGTACTAGAACTTCTAATGGTTATATCTCCACTACCGCTAACCCGAATGGTCTAATCCAAGAACCTATGGGTTCCTAGTAAGCTCAACTAAGCAATGAGATTGTTTATTATACCTCCCAGATACTCATCACCAAGGAAACACACTACCCCCTGTGCTTTACACCACAATCACTATGCGGGAAAGGGCACACTGTCTCAGCCCGTCCCCCTTGACAGCATAAGTCACAGTTCCACCTGAGACTAGATGTTGGAGGGTCTGGACACTGTGGATAAGGCTTGAGTCAGGGAAAGCCTAGGATGGTTGTTGTTACGAATAGGATGTGGGTGTGGGGTTCCTGCCCTCTTTGAGCCGCGGACCCGCCTCGCCGGGCACCTAGGTCCTTACAGGGCACCTAGGCGGGACCACCCCTCCTACTCCCATATCCTAATATGGATAAAGGTTACATTGGGTGAGGAATAGTACGTGCCTTGGGCAGGGCGTCCCCCACATCAAGGGCCATTAGTAGGACGTCTCCCACATCAGGCTGGTGCGCGTAACATTCGTCCCCCTCAGGGAGAGGGGCGTCCTCGTCCCAATATAAGTGAATACGGGAGCAGAAACATTGTATGTATGTTGGTGGAACTGGCTGTGCGATTTGCCACATGCCCAGTTAACAAAACACAACACACAAAACAATTTTGGATGGAGAGAAAGAGTGGTTGTTTTACATGACCGTCCCGGCCTTTACAACCCTCATTAAAACTCTTCCTCAGCCAAGTGGCTGGAAATGTTTGACCTCCCGGCCTTTCATCGGCGACCACGATGCCGAGTACCACCAGAAGCCCACGCCGGTACAGATCGGCCCGGTGCGGCACCCCGCCGTCGCCCACGTCCGCGTGCACGCTCAGGCGCACGGGGAAATGGCACGTAGGGGTCGGCGGTCTCCAACCTCTCCCCGCTGAGGATCGCAACGGACATGGCGTTCATGTGTCCAAACTGCGACCTTGCACGGGGGGCAGTATACCCAGTGTTTTTCTGGGCCCAGCGCAAGAGAACCTGTCAAAAGCATAAGCACACATGAGCATGTTTCAGTATGTACATCCCGTACTTCATGCAGCTTGCATTCGCATCACAGGTGTTCTGCCATTTTCAAATGCTTGAACCAATTCCTGTGCATTTGCAACTGACTTTGCTGATTCCCAGCTGTTATGCTCATGTCCATATCCCAGCCATTTGACAAGGTACTCAACATAGTTTTTGCGTCTCCCACGCTTTTTAATCCTTTTATCAAGGATACGTTCAACTTCATACTCAAGTTCACCTTC
>CAJHUC010002557.1:0-24487 GCA_905146915.1 Ostreobium quekettii | reverse complement strand
GTTGCTTGATATTTTGTGTTTCGAAATGTTGCATCACATTGAAGGGTCTGGGCGGGCCTTGTGCTGCTTGCAAAGTTGTGGCGTCGTGATGCCTGAAATTGATCAAGAAACTGACGGCAAGGTTCTCAATGAAGAGAAAGTGTTGTTACCACTACACTTGTTAGTTCCTTGAGAACATCGCCGATCAGCTTTCACTAAACTGACTCTGCTGCCATTGGGGAAGGTGTTATTGTTTGCCAATGGGTCAGCAGATGCACCACTGGAGAGCATCATATTGCCAGCCTGCAAATGCTCGCAGAAGTGGAAGCATTGTTCATGCCCAACTCAAGTCTGCCTGGAAGTGTGAGATGAGTGACCAAAGTTTGGTGCGGGAGATCTCTGTGGCTTGCCTTCGCAAAGACGATTTGGCTGAACAATAACGTCCCAGGTTCCAGGTGTTTGGGCCCCAATGACAAGGTGTAAGCACTTGTCTTGTTGGAGGTTAAGTTCTGCTTATGTTTCAGTCGTCGTGAAAGGCGAAAGCCTCTTGCTTCATAGCTGATGGAATGTTGGGTACAGCAAAGTAGGTGGCGCATGCAGCCTGCGCATATTCAGTGCACTTGACATTGCAGACTAGGAGAATGTAAGCACAACTGAGATTGCAATTTGCTGGGATTTCTGCTCTGCCAGGCTCCCCTTGCCCCCAATGGTTGCCAAACTTCTCTTGTTTCAGAACATGCCTTAAGTTCATGCGATCATTTTCTTGGGGGTTTTGCTTTGCCTTGCATTTTCTTCCTACTTTGCACAAGGCCGGCATATCTTTTGTTGGGACAGGGGCGGCACTGGGTTTCTCAATGCGACACGGTGGTTAGGAATCATAAGATAACTCAAGAAACCTGCATGGTTTTTTATGCCTAAGTAAATGATCAGTGCGTGTTTGTTGCATCTTGAGCTGTTGCACTATTGTGATGGATCAGATTGGAGATTGTAAGGGTTTTTGCAAAAACCGTAGCCTTTTCCATGGTTAGTGTCCCCTGAACCCCAAAACCACAATGCTAAACACCCCACAGTTTCAAATGAAGAAGCAGCTGCAATGATTTTTTGTCAGCTCTTCGTGTTCCTTTCCAGGGAACCGATAGGACTGGAGGATCTGCTGCCAGGACAACTGAAGGAGGAAGCTCAGCTGCTGACTGCAACGCTCCCCAGTTTTGCGAAAAAGGTTGAGGGCCTACTGGGCATCATTTCACTACCCGTGACAGGCGGTCAGGGGCTGTTCCTGCCCCAGAACTAAGTTGTTCTGCAAGGCATATTGAACAACCAGGTCTATGACGCACAACCTGACCCTGGGTTGCTCCACATGGAACATGCGCAGCATCACAGAGCATTCAAACTGACTGCCCTCCTGCCCTCCTGTTGGAACTGGCTTTGGCGATGAATTGTTTGATTGTTATTGTTTAGTATTGCTGACCATTACCACTTGGGGGCTGTGTGGCTAGCTGCTGTGGAATGCTGAAAGCATTAAGAAGGGCTGGTCTGCCTCCATCGCACATTCAGATTCCCCTCCTGTCCAAGGAGTATGATATCACTGCAAAGGTGTCACCTGGTGGCCTTGTGGAAGCCACAGCCATACGCCAGCATTTGCAGGACTAGGACGTTTCATTGTTAAGTGCAAGCATGTAGGCACTTAGAAGTATGAACAATTGGGATGGTTTTAAAAAATGAATACTCTTTGCTGGCACAACTGCTTAGTTTTGTGCTGGCTGTGGTTGCACAGGATCCTTCAGTGCCTTTTCAGCAGCTGATTGGCGAGTGGCGTGTTGTGCAGGCCAAAGACCGCAAAGGCATGTTGAAGAAAATTTTGGGGAGCCCAGCTGCGATGGAGGTCAGTGTGCCCAATACACCTCACTCTTGCATGCTGTGGCAGATCTTCCCCACCATGTGCCACATGTCCTGCAGTACAGGATTAAATTGACACCACACAGTGCACTAACCATATTGATGGCGAAACACATGTGCCTTGTCCTGCACAGGCACACATAGGTTACAGAAAAATCCCAGCCTATCCTATTCGCCAATGGACATCATAATCGCAGTGATGTCGTACTTGTCCTGAAAGTCCGTCATCAAAATTTTGAAAGGATAGCAAATGGATGCATTTCCCAGCATCGCCTCGAACCCAAGCCTGGAGGTGATGTGTGAATGCAATCAAGCACAGTCAAACATATGAGCTGCCACACATCAAGCATCATGCTTATGCTCATTTTTGCACGAACAAAAGCCCAAAAGCACAATTGGAAAACAAGATTGTTGTCCACACATTTCAAGTATCGAAGTGGACTGCCCATTCAGGACTCCAATTTTGACGACTCAGAAGGCAGAAGGGTTCTATTTGAGCCAAACTCCAAGGCACGAGCCAGGTCAGAATCTGAAGCCATCCCAGCATTGTTGGTCTTGCTTCACCACAATCAACACTGCTCTCTCTCCATCGTGCAGCATCCCATTTCTTAGTCTGCCAAGAGCCCACTGTCAGACGATGGCTCAAGGTACTGTGAAACTCACCACAGTGCTACCTTTTGGTGCTGATGGAAATAGCACCAATTGGAGAAGACTGGTTGGTACTTTGGGCCGAGCTGTTGCAACTCTGCACAGACTACATTCAATATGTGGGAGCAACAAGGGCTCTACTTGGGTTGATCCCGCCCATTTTGGGGCGGGTGCAAGTCAGCCACGATTCTGATTGATTGAATCAACAAGGACAAAAGTGTCAACAACAATCGATCCATCAACAACATGTTACCCTGATGGTATGCATCACAATGGATTGGAACAGAAGTGCTGTGAATGTTCTCAAGCAGAAGAGCATGGTCAGGTGCAACCTGGGATAGCAAGTCAATGTGTCGAAGGTGACTGCCACTGTGAGCAGTCACCTTTGCAATAGCTGTGGTGGTTGAAATACGCATTGATATCACTACATGGTATTGTGATTATAGCATGTGTGGCTCCAGGCCACAGTGTACACAGTGCGTTATGCCTTGACACCACCTGTGATAGCTGACTGGGCAGTTGTGACTGCACAAATGGAGGCTGATGCGATCACCCCTCTGCGACGTGACGGGACAGGGTGCCAGCCCCTCCCTGCCACATCAACCCCTATCTGAAATGACAAGGTTGATCATGATAGCGGTCACCTCACAGTCCCAGATTGTACTACCACAACATGTTGCTTGTATGACGCATGGACCGTCGTGTGGCTGCGCCAGCCTCCTTCTGTAAATGCCAGCTATGCTCGCAGCAGCTGTGTTCTTAGCCTGTCCCAACAAAGGGAACTATTGGTGGACAACATGTCGCTCGATTGGCGCATTGAGTCACCGTGTGGAATGCACTGCAGGTGGGATCTATTGATCGTGGTGTGCGTTGCCTACATCTGTGTTGTCCTTCCACCACGGATTGCATTTGCTGGTGTGGACATCGGGCCCCTCTTCATCATAGACCTCATCCTGGACTTCATATTCATGTTCGATGTGTTCATGAACCTGGAGACAGGTAGGAACTCATGGTGTGAAAATATCTCACTGACTGAATTGATCGAGGACAGCATGTCTCATTAATTGTTGTGAGCACAGTCGATTTGGTGAACGTTCATTGGCGATGTAGTTCAGGTACTAGTAAAGATGATGATGAGTCTCTGCCCTTTGCCTGTTGTGCAACACCGGGCGCTCTTTGCAATCGCAAGTGCTTCTCCCTGATGGGCCTTGCTACCAATCTCCACAAAGCATCCCTGAGCGCTGTTGGCAAGGGAACCATAGTGGAAGGCAGATACAGTATGTCCAAGGAAATGCCCCTCCATGCCCTCATGAAATGAAAAGCATCTTCAGCAGCATGGAAGTCAATTCCATGTGAATCCTTGCTCAAGAGCAGTGTGTGCACTTTCTAGCACATTTGAATATTGTCAACAAGATGATCTTGAGCAGTATGAAGTGCTTCAGCTCCTGTTTTGTGCAGAGCTTGTTCATGATTATCTGATGCAACCTTGGTCCAATGCTGTTGCAGAAAGGCAGCTGTTGCCAGATGGTTTTCTGCCTTGCCACGCTTTGACTGTCGAAATAGCAGCAGTGGCCATGCTTGTTCTCTTTGTACTGTTTCGCAAAGGTCAATAGAAATGCTGTAGCAAGGTGAATTGCTGGCTTGCCCCTGGCCAGTCGCAACCAGATACAACACAATGATTGGCCATTCATTTTGGCCCTTACAAGCACCAAGCAGGTATCTTGTGGGTTGAATACAGTCCTCCAGCATGTGATGTTGATGCTAACAGGGGCAGCCTCAGTGCAAAGCCTATGCTGGAGGTTTTCCAGTTGAATACACCCCAATGCCTGCCGATGTGTTTTCTTTGTGCTGGGACTCTGAAAATTTCTTTTGCATGTGTCCATTTGCAACTTGATGCTGAATTACCTGGTGCTCTGGAGTTGCACTTCATGTTGCTGTCTCCAGCTGGAGCATGGGATGGGTTACTTTGTTATCTGTCCTGAGATGATCTGCTAGGCCAGTGCCCTATGGCATGGACCTTTTGCATGGTTAGCTGATAACCACGCCACATGTGCCACAACCATGTTATGGATCCATGCCAGGAAAGGTGCATTTTTGTCAGGCGTTTTTGTGCCAAGATTGCATTTGAATTCACAATCTTCACATAGCACTTGAGTGAATTGGGACCCCACTTGTGCTGGTTGCACTTCATCCAGTTGGCCCCTTGATGCAGTGCCTCAAAGTAACATTCCATTTTCCATCGCTGGGCAGCACGGTGAAAGCAGCACACGCTATCCAACCTCTGCCAAAATGCCCCCCGGCCCCCGCACATGGATAAGGCTGCACAATCTGGTCCCGCCTGTCATGTGGTGCAGCACTGACAGATACATGCTGCCAGTTTATCACAGCTCGACTCTTTTGGAAATGGACAATTTTGCACCAGCAGAA
Source organism: Ostreobium quekettii (assembly GCA_905146915.1). NCBI lineage: Eukaryota > Viridiplantae > Chlorophyta > Ulvophyceae > Bryopsidales > Ostreobiaceae > Ostreobium > Ostreobium quekettii. Next base: position 19,537 of record CAJHUC010002557.1, on the reverse strand, counting down.
GGTAACCCCATCGTTGCTTGCAATCACACCTTTGAAATGTCCCAGCAGCTCAACGTATGTGTAGAATTCCCTGCTCTTTCACACACTGGTGCCTGGGCAGCCAAAATTGCACAAGGACATGTCCTCAGTTCTCCATGTGCACACCAGGCTATGACGACAGTGGAGTGACCGTGATGGGTGCAAGGGACGTGAGGATGGCATATTTGAGCTCTTGGTTTTTGGTGGACATCGTTTCTTCGCTTCCTTATGAGCTTGTTGTGGCGCTCCAGAGGTAATTTCCCGCTGTGCCTTTGCAGCAGGTGCACGCAGTGCCGGCATTGACAACAGATGTTGCCCATTGTTGCATATACCATGATAAAGGCTCTCCTTTGACTATGCATTGCCATGTCGCACTCTCAAACTTGGACAAACACTTGGTTCAGTTAGGCAATTTACACTTTGTTCAGGTCATAGTACTTGAGAATGCATCAATTTTGGAGATTCATTAGGTTGTGATGGGACACTGTACTTCAAAATGCTAACACTTCATGTCATCTTGGCAGCAGTCACAGTGCTGTGGCCGGTGAGTTGCTGCGCCACTGCATCTCATCCCTGTGAGGTCCTGCAAAGTTGGTCGCTTCGATCACAGCACAGGCCCAAGGGTGGACAATTGTTCTCATATCTTAGCGGGGTGGCAGCAACACGTCTGGCTGGCAAAATGAACCACGAAGCACAATTACAGCTGCACAATAAGATCCTCTCCCAATGCATGGTACTCCTAGTGCGCAACTGGGGCAGACTGGCACACTTAATGACAGCAAATCTGTGTGTGGACATGTATCCCTGCCCAGCACTGAAATCTACTTGTCCTGCGCAGCGGCAACGACACCCTGAGGAAGTACTCGAGGCTGCCCAGAATCGGTAGGTTCTGCCGGCTGCCGCGGCTGTTCAGCTACATCAGCAAATGGCAGGACAGCCTGACGCTCAACTCCCACAGCCTGCGCATGTTCAAGCTGGTCTTCCTCATCCTCGTCTTCGCGCACCTCAACGGCTGCCTCCAATTCCTGGTGGCTGAGCTGGAGGGGTTCCCAGACCAGGGATGGGTCACCAACACGGGCCTGCTGGATGCCTCTCGAGCCCACCAGTACTCTTACTCCCTCTTCAAAGCCCTGTCCCACATGCTGTGCATTGGGTACGGCGAGGAGCCCCCTGCCACCCATGCCGAGATCTGGGTCACCACGCTCAGCATGGTGACGGGCGCCTCGCTGTACATTGTGCTGTTTGGGATAATGAGCTCTCTCATGCTGAGCATGGACCGCAGCGGGGCGATGTACGAGGAAAGGATGGCCATCTGGCAGGAGTACTTCAGCTACTGCAACCTGCCACGGTCCTTAAGGCACCGGATCACGGCCTACCTGAAGCACCGCTACTACACAAGGAAGATGTTCGACGAGCACAGCCTGCTGATGGGCCTGCCGCAGGGCCTGCGCACAGACATCTACCTCCACCTCTGCGAGGAGCTCATCCTCAACGTGCCCATATTCAAGGCCTGCAGGGTCGTCGTTGTGCGCGCCCTGGTCTGCAAAATGGTGCGCGAGGCTTACACTCCCGGGGACTTAGTTTTCCACAAAGGTGAGCCTGCAGACAACCTGTACTTTATACTCAGTGGCATCGTGCAGATAGAGGCAGACGATGGCAACATACTTACGGTCCTGTCTAAGGGCAGCTACTTCGGGGAGTTTGCCCTGCTGGCCTGGCTGGAGGGCGACCAGACTACTCACAGGATGGCCAACGCCCGGTCGGTGACATACTCGGATATCTATGCGCTCACCTGCGCGGACTTCAAGGAGGTGGCAGACAGATTTCCGGAGGTTGTGAACCTCCTGCGGAGGATCGCAGACGCGAGGAATGCCGTTAATCAGGCACGGCGGTCGGCTGCGTCAGAAGTGGAGGGTGCTGAGGTCATGGTGTCCCAGGTGCCGCCGCAAGCGCCCAGCTGAGGGAGCCATGCAGGCACCATGGGATGTAGGTTGTCCATGTATGGTTGGCGGTTCTGCCAGCTGCCACGTTAGTCAGAGGACCGTGCAAGTGCAGTGCACGCGACTGTCCGGCCTTGTGTGCTGCTGGCAGAAAATCCCTGGCGTCCAGTCCTGGCTGCTCTCTGCTGATGCTCTGATGTTGGGCATTGTGTTTGGGAGCAATTCTGCGGACGTGTGGTACGGATCTCGGCCGTTGGGTGCTGACTTCGCCTGTGACCACTTATTCTGTTTGGTATGGTTGTATCCTGGCACAGCACTTGCGTTGGATGTCGTATGCGCATTGAGGAACACTTTTGAAAGAGCGGGAAAGTCGATGGGCTCTGGGAGGGTGGGACTGTGGAGTTGTGGCGCTGCGGTATGGCCGACATGTGATTTGATGGGGGAGCCAGCAGGATGAGCTTGGATGGGTCGGTGTTCACATGTTAGATGCACTGGAATGGCCAGTGGAAGGGCAAAGCCAGCGAGCGCAATGGCACCCCCACGCGCAGGTTTTCAGGTGAGGTTTGCCATTTTGACGGTTGAGTTGGTGCACATTTTCAGAGGCTTGAAACATCACGAGAATGGGGGCAGTCGACGGTGGGCGGTTGTGCCTGGAGTATCCACGGTCTTCCCTTGCTCTGGCCATTTGACACACAACGAAGGGAACCACCAGCTTGACCTTTCGCAGTCAGGATGGTCAGGAGGGGCATGCGCGGCGCACGTGGTGCTCAAGCGACGAGAGCACTGCATTGTGTTTGTTTCAGCTGTGTTTAGATGTGGTTGAGGATGTGGTGGGTGGACCATCCAAGACATCTCCCATTTGAACACAAGCAGTTCAAGGACAGCGGATGGTGAGTGTTGTTGCAAGTTTGAACTTGCGCGGGTCGTGCCGACAGAGTTCATGCTTCACAATTTACAGGATATCGCCCTTTTCGTTGGCGAAGAGGGGAAATTTGCTGGGTCTGTGTGCACCATCGCGCAACTTGCCAGGAATATCTTCAAAATGGACGGATTGGGGGGGGTGGGGGGGTGGGCGAGCTGCAACTCTTCAGAGCTGAATGGGTTCCCTGCTGGCGTCAGCTGCTTCAGTGCACTTGCTGTGCAAGCAGCATTCTCCAGCGACACAGCAGCGGTGTTTGGGCACTGCAGATCAGAGCGCTGTGCTGATAACGGCAGATACTGCCAAATTCAAACCCACCAACACTCCTGCGCCAATCACCACGGTGCATACCTTTTGCCGCACATGCAATAGTGGCCAGGTGAGTAAGCCCCACAGGTTTCAAGCACGCATGCTGACCAAAGATCGAACCGATGTCCCCCTGCTGAAATTAGACCATTCGAGTCAGCTGCCGGGGCTCAGCAGCTGGACAGAGTCCACAGGGCTGTCATGCAACATTCCATGGCAGGTTCGTGCCTGAATCATGCAATCTTGTAATGGCACATGCGGGGAACGCCACTCACCAGGTGGCTCGTCTGCGAAGGCCTCCAGCAGCCCATATGGCTGATCAAGGCTGTCAAGTGCCAAACAGGACACCCAGTTTGTGTTGGAGGTCACAGACGACGCTTGGGTATGGACATGGACACATACCGTGCTACCACACACATATGCTGTGCTGCCTCGTCGCAGAGACGTGTGTGCAAACAATGGGGGGAGCAAACACGGATAAACGGGTGTTCAGCAATTGCTTGCAACACAAAACAGAGCAGCCAAGCAGCTACAATAAAATTTTCTTGACTCCGCTCAGTTCAGTAAGACTGCACACAGAGTTAGACTGCACTATTTCGCAAGTTCATCCCACACTTTGGCCCATATCTTGATGACTTCGTGGCAAGTGGCCCACGATGCTAAGAGAACCACTTGCTAAAAGAATTTTCCGTCACATGTCCAGGTTCGGGTTTGGGCGAAGCGAAATACTTTGTCCTGTACTTGGAGACGAGGTTGTCCAGACTGTCTTTCTCCTCAGGCTCGGCCTTCCGCTTTCGCTTCAATTCTGCAGGCGCAGCAGCGAGAGCAAGCCTTTGCAGATATGTTCAGGCAGTGCATAGAATATTCGCGTGCGACATTCTGGGCGGTTTACTGCCTGTGCTTGACACTCCCCAAGACTTGCTGAATCACCTGCAACAATTGTTTTACAATGAAGCATTGTTGCCACATCAGATACCGTTATGGCACACGTGGAGGGCAAGTGGGTACAGCTTGTCGTTACTTATGCTGTGCCAAGCAGGAGCCAACCATAAAGCAGTGCCGGAGGTGCGCATAATGTTTGCGACCTCCATTTCTTAACTGGCCCATGTGGGACGAACACCAATCGAAGCTCTAGTGTGTGAAGGGGGCGCGCTTTCGAGTGGCACTGTGGCAATTGCCCATGCTGCTATGCGCAATCGCTCCAAGACAATGCACCAACAATGTGGGTGGATGCGAATGATAAGTGCACCCCCAAGCTTCTTGTACGGTCCGTTTCCAATGATCGGAGTTTATGTCTGTGGGCTTGGCCGGCATGAACATTTGATGAGTGTTCGTGGCCTTGGAGATCGATCCACCCACGCAACCCACTTGTGGCAACGGTGTCTCAACGGAACAGTTCTTTGTTAACAGGGGCCTCCAAACCATGCTCAGCAAGGCAACAGCAGCAATTGCACACACCTTTCTTTGCAGCTTTGTGCACCTCCTTCTTCCCCTTTGCCAGCTGCTCCTGCTGTTTTTGTTTTCCTCCTGATGCCGGAATCTGTCAGCAGCAAACGATCGTTGAAAATTCACTTAAGCGTAGAAGATAGCCATCCAAAAGGCGAGTTTCAGGCAAGTTTGATGTGCTTGATACAGGCAATGCCATGCATGGCACTCTCCACAACGCGACACCTGATGCCATCACCGGCTGGCTTCAAGCGTTGATGCGGCATATATCCACACCTTTCTGGATAGTTCTGGTCCTGCAGGCCCTGTGCTGTTCGCCTCTTTCTTTTCCTGCGCTTTATTCTCAATCTTTTTCTGACGGTCCTGCTGTGCCTTCCTGCGCTCTCCTTCTGCCATCTTCCTCTTGGCCCCTGGCTTCACACTGTCCCCTTCAGCTTGGCGACTGGGCGCTTCCCTCTCTACCAGGGGCTTGGCACGCTCCGCAGCCTTCCCTTTGCCCCTTGTGGGCTTCTCTCTTATATCCTGCCCTTCCGAATCGGCCTCCCTCCTTTCTTTCTCGAGCTTGCACCTGGCCCTGGCTGCAGCAACCATTGCCTCGTGCTGCTTGACCTTCTTTGCATTCTCCATGGCAAACTCGACGATGGGCCGCTTTTGGGGCCCAAACACATGTGGGTTGGCATTCAGCTGCCTCAGCGTGGCCAGAGCATGGTCATGCTGGTAAAACTCCACAAAACCTCGACACCTCGATTTCAACCTGCCATTTCCTTTCTCTTCAGTTAGGATCTTGACCTGCAGACCAAATGCACACAGAGCTGCAACAAACACTGCAGCAACACAAACCTTGTGGAGACAGATACATCCATGATGCCCCACGCTGAATAGATGGTGTATCAGTCCACTTCAGTCCTGGGGAGACATAAGGCTCGAAAGTGGCTGCTGATGGTTCACCTAACTGGGGCAATGCTGTTGAGTGGAATAAGCTCCACGTTGCACACAGAACCAGCACAAAGCAAAATTCCTGTAGCATCAACAGAACATATGTGTGTGTACACTTAGACCATGCTGTCAGGCTGCCGAACCATTAATACACATGTCCACACTACACAAAGGTCAATCAACACAAAGAACCAGTGCTGGCACCAGACAGACTGGTAGTGACTGCCATTCGAGCATATCGACTACCTGCTTGATGCGTGGGTTTGCTTTTGTGGCCCGCTGCTTGCACGCCTTGATGCACATCTCTTTCAGTTCCTTCTCTTCCATGGCCCCAGGAAGATTCCGAATGCACAACCGTGTCGTTGACACATAGAAGTTCGGATTCCCAAGTTTCTGCTTCTTTTGGACCCCCGCTTGCCGCCTCTTTGTCCTGTCTCCAGGAGACAATTCCACCCACAGTTGGGACCCCTCCTCGATCTCGCCTTCCTTTGCAAGGTAGAGGTTCCTCTTGTCTTTCTTTCTCCAAGCATCTCCTCTCTCTTTCGCCAGTTGCTGGATACCTTCTCGGCTCAGGGCCAAATTCACCGTCAGCATGCAGCCCAGTATGCTGATGCCAGCGCTCTTTCCTTGGCTGCCACGTCCCACAACGCCCACTCAACACCTCAAATCAACATTTCAATGCTTGTTACTGAACTGAGCCTATCGTCCTCTGCTGCATCTTACAGCAAAGGATTCTTGGCCCACAGCGCATAGTCACGATGCATTGACAGGTTGCAAATCGAGCCAGCGGCATGCAGGGCAGTGCTGCCAAACAAGGGCATGACAATAATAGCTGCAATTTTTTTCTACAGCCATAAGCTCTATCGTAGATAGCATGCCCTATATCCCACAAAGTCACCATAGGGTAGTCTAAGAGCCCACAGTTTCAGCAGACCATCGAGAAACAATCCTGGGTCCCAAACAACGTACTGGAGGATGTGTACATCGCAAGCCTTGTCTATTGCTTGGAGCTGCTGGACATATCTTCCACACACACCAGGATATGTACAGTTTCAACCACTGTTGACAAGATTCCTTGAACTACATGTGCCACTAGCTCCAGACACACTGACATACTCTATCAACACATTCATGTGAGGGTTAATCTTCTTTGGGGTGCCACACCCTGAAGCTGCCACTGTTCCAGTTGCACAAGAATTCTGTTTCGACATTTCACAGAGGTGTTGAACCTTTCGTGCTGATGCATCTTTTACGGAATCTTGATTCATGGAATCTTACCCCTGATTTAAGGAATCTTGGACTTGATCAAGGAATCTGGATCAAAAAAGCATACAAGCAGGTCAAACATGGCCTTTCCCTCACCGGCCCGACTCTGCCTCCTCGACAGCCTGCTTTGCCCCATCGGCATTCGCAAAGTCCACAAAGGCAGTGCCTTTGGACTTCCCTGTGTCAGGATGGACAACGATTCGGCAGCTCTTGATGGCGCCAAATCTCTCCAGTGCCGCCATGACCATGTGCTTCTTCACATCCAGTGGAAGGCCCCTCACAAATACAGTGCAGCTCTTGGCATTGTCAGTGTGCTTTTGCTGATATCGAGCCTTCCTTTCCTCCCGGCCATTTGACAGTGCAGCTTCCATGTCCACACCTACTCTGGGCGAACCACCCCCCTCCTACACAGTGCCACACAGAACGCCTCTCAGCACATGAGCAAACTCTTAGCACATTCAAACCACCACCATTTGGGTCAGGAGTGTGAAAATTGATAAGTGCATTTGCAGGCACTCTTCAACCATAGCCTTTTCTACTGAATTGGCAACAAGTCTCTCGACAGTACCATGCAAGTAGACATTCGAAAATGTCACAATTTCCAATCTCGTCACCCGACTTGGGACAATCAGATGTCTACTTGAACGAACAGATAGACATGAAAGGAACAAAAGAGGTGCACCTGCCCATCAGAACCAGGACTGGGTCTAACATTGTTCTCCTGTACTGCTTCTCCCTCTTCTCCTTCGTCGACCAGGAACTGCTGCAAAACATTGCGCATCATCTTGGTTTCTGACTTCACATCTGCCTCTGCATTGTCAGCACTTTGGCTGTGCTTGTTGTAATTTGCCATCTGGCTTCCTTTCTCTGTTTTGCTTCCATTTTCAGCACCCATGTGCACAGCTACACAGCACAGAAACCTGTTTGAAGACGAAAGTATAAAAGCAGACAAAAGCAAAAACAAAAAGCGACTGTTGACAGGCATCAAAGAAACGACACTCAGCAACACGCTATGTTCAAGCAACACCTGCATCTAAATACATTTGCGCTGCAAATAACAATCTGAGCTGTCTTTACAACACTGACGTTCACAACAACAGAGCAGCAGGACATCCTGCTCACAGGGCACACATCCAGAAAAAGCCATTCTCTTTGAACAAATTGTCTTATTTCAGAAAGAACAGTCAAATGCAGTCATGGACGTGCCAACAATTGTTCCTTGTCATTGCCACACTCAGTGTACTTGGGTCGCATGTTGGGCATCGCTGCTGTTTGAAAACCCAATCCCCACCACTGCCACCAAGACCACAGTTCAGAAGACCCCACAGTGGGCCTCAAGTAAGTTGCACTTTCTGCGAATTCAGCACGAAGAGCACCAAAACTTTGCTCTTTGGAATATCATTCAAGTCAGAAGAATTTGTTGACAGAAAGTACAGCTGGCTTGTGAGTCATGCGTACCTTTGGGTTCTGCTGCGTGGTGCTTCACTTGTTGGATGTACTCAGATTTGCCCACAGCCCAATCGATGGAAACTTGTCTGCCCCCAATAGACTGTGGGCACCAAAGCAAGCTATTAACTACACAAAATGAACACTGTACAAGTGCCAGTACATCCACAGGTTCTTGCTATGATAGGCCCTGCTGAGTGCCGATCAGATCTCATTGCTATATGCGCTGCTGTGTTCCGTGCACTTTCCTGTTCCACTTGAGCGGTACCAAATCATCTTTCACAGCATGACAAAGCATCTCCAATACCATTTGGCTAGGAAGAAAGTGTCATGCTCCTCTTATTATGAGAAACTTCCTGTACCCAAAGGTCACACTGGCACATGCAAAGAGGACTGCATTCTCTTGTAGCTGGCGAATCGAGCCAGTTGACTTGAATGTCGATGAAGGTTGGGTGACAGTATTGTCAGAGAAAGATGTGTGAACTGTGTGGTAGGATGCGTCCAACTCACCTTGCCGTTAATGGTCGATATGGCTTTCTCAGCATGCGCACAACAAGTGAATGTGGCAAATCCAAATCCCTTGAGGCTACCTGCAGAAGCCATACAACTCTGGAAGCACATCCACAGTGTGCCAAGAACAAACTCGCACCAGCAGCAGACAAATTGAACAGCCCATGAATTGTGCACAATCAGCCCTAAGTTGAGCTCATTCATTCCCTTGCATCGCCCACACACGGCGATGTTCTCAACCCAGGGGTAGCACTGGCTGTTAGCACGAATGACTGGCCATGCGGGCGTACATTGTGTGGCTTTTAGATGGAGCTTTCGCCTGTCTATATGCACCACAACATATGCTACATGGTTTGAGGCTGAGCTTATGCCATTGGACCCTTGCAGTGTCATTCTAAGCAGTGCACATCGTCATCGAACACAGTCAACAAAGTTGACAGAAGTGCACAATATGACTAACCGCTGCCCTTGTCACCCATTGGAAAGTTGGGCACATTTCAAGGTGACAAATGGCTGTTCTGCAATGCCTTGGCAACAGTTTCACAAAACCGACTTTCACAAGACTCTGGCCGAATGCCAGCCAAATTCCACTAGTTTCTTTGTTCACACCACCATGATCCTAGCTTCATCAGAATGTCAATTGGTCGTCCACAGACTCAAAGCAATCCCAAGGCCTCCAGTGGAGTGGAAATGCACTTGGGTGTAAACTCCTCCAGCACTTGTGCTCACCAAAAGGTTGCTTGCAAAGCAGGTTTGGAACATAAATACTCTGTACCACAGCGAAACAAGGGCACCAAGTCCTTGTCAACACTCACCATCTTCTTTTCGAGGAAGGTCCAGCTGCCAAACAAATCCAGCAGCCTGCAGGACTTCGCGCACAGCTTCTTCCGTCACCTTTCTCAACAAAACAAGAAAAGTTCTGAAGCCAGCCATCGAAACGACTTCAATTAGTTCATTGCCACATGTTGCAGCATGGTGTTCTGTCACGTTGACAAAAACGAGGAAGGTGTAGCACGAGGCCCCCAAATAGCAGAATCCTTGCTGCAGCAAATAATCGTGGTCACAGCCGCTGTGTGGGAATGTCCATGGGGACATCTATGCAGCCATTAGACAGCAAGGACTCTTCAATCCAACTATGTTGTGGAAAAGTCTAGATACCAACCAGGCAAAGTGAATGTGCCTATGAGCTATTGGACATCAAAACAATGGCCCACAGGACACTCTGGCTGCTCTTATACTGCTGCCCTGTCTTCAACCAGGGCTACTAAGTACTACTACTCAATTCCCAGTAACTTTGTAGTGAGCGACGTCACCAACAGGACATTCAGGGAGCGCGGCAAGCCCAGCGCATGAAGGCATGGTGACAAGAGCAGCACACATGAATAGCCATCGTTCTGTCTCCTCTACAACACCTGATTGTGACATCTGCAGACCCCCGTTGGTCTACAAACCGCCAGTATCAATAACAGAACCCAACCTGAAAAGGGAGGTTGCGGATAATCAAGCGCCACTTTTTCAAGTGTGCCCCTTCACCAGACACTTGGCGGCACCAGAGCTTGCACTCCTCCACTGAGGCAGCAACAGCAGGATCTTCAGATTTCTTTCTCTTTTTCTTTGGCCTGCTGGACCTGCAAGCCTGTCCATGCAGTCGACTGACGGCCTCCATTGCCATTTTAACCTGCATCCAGAAGCATGAGGAGTAACCCAACCATCTTTCAAGTTTGTCACCCCAATCGTTGGCGCTGATGGGGCATGTCAGACACATTCACAAGCCACAGCAAATCCAAAGTGCACATTCCAGCCAAAACGATTTTCTGTTCCTAAAATTGGAACACAATAGGGAGTCCAGGTGCTGACCCCATCCTAAGACAAGAGATTCAGGTCTTGTGCCACCCACAATCTGATACTGAATTGCAAGGCTGCCATCATGGCCAGATATCCCTCCAACCAGCTTGGAGGCCACACTACAAGATATTCTTTGGAGTTGTCCAGACATCACCAGCATCTCAGCGACCAACGTCCTACAACAACCGAAAGGCCTCCTGGTCTTTGTGTCTCGTTGGCACTCTCTGCATACTGAATTTCCACAGGGTTGGAAGTTGACAATCACACCATCTCTCACTCGGGCCCCGCAGGCAACGCTTTGCAAGCCTGCACCTAGTTGCTACCAGCACACTGTTTCACCAAACACAGTATGGTTGCACAAATACTGCCAGTGCATGCATCTGCGCATGTGAACTCTGACCGTTGTCACCTGACAGTTGCAGTGGCAGTGGTTGGTTGTTGGCAAATGCAACAAACAAGTAATAACAGCAGGGTTGTATGCATTCACAGCCCCTCTACAATTAACTCTTGGGCAATGAGCAACGAGCCCTCCTGTGACAAAGCCGGTGGGTATCAACATTTCCTGACTTCCGACTCCTCTTTTGCTGCAGCGTAACTTCATGCAGGTGATCCCTTTTAGCTCATGGAACCAGCTCCATCTGCCCCACCAAGATCTTCAACACATTTGCAAGGAACTTAGATGCCACCAATGTGTGTGGGCAGCATGTTGTCGTCCAGTTGCCACTGACATTCCTGAGCATCGATAGTGTTGGAGTGCATCCCCAACCACGGCTCTAACAGCTCCTGAGCGTGGCATTTCGCCTTCTAACATCCACCATGCTAGGGTCATGGTGAGAAGCACAAAAGTGTGCACTTGGAGCCCATAGGACACTTACCACCAGTTAATTTTGTGCCACATATATCTATCTCAATCAAAAGCTTAGCAATAGTTAAATGCAGGCAAGCAAAAATGCAGCAATAACTTGCACATGACAAAGATTTAATCACTCAGAGCTCCACAATTCTACAGCCATCATCAGGCACAGCCATACCAGCACATATTCAGCACTGGCCACAATCGAATTGGTTGGTAATTTCTCAGATTCTCTTACTATGGAGAGCACCATGCTGGGCTATTGATGCAAAATCTACACTGCACCATGTCAGCAGCTTCTGTCTATTTAGGGCTGGATGCATGTACAGCAATACCAACAATACAACAAGGCTCCTCACCGTTTTGTACACCACGAGCATGGACTCGCCCTTGCAACCATCCCTTGCAAGGTTTGCCGACTCACAAATGTCAGCTGGGAGAGGACTAATCACAGCCTCAACCTGCATGCATGACAATGGCCACATCAGGATCTCAATCGGTGCAACGCCATACATTATCTCCATAATTGATGCATTTCTGGACTCAGTTTGGTCGTTTCTAAAACTGTGAACTTCAGGCACATGGTGAGCACCATTGCCATTCCACTGCCCACCATTCTTCCATGCAACAATGAAAGAATATGGTACCAAATCTTCCAATTGACCTGCGAGATGTTGATCTGCATGCAGCCAATCATTAACAAAATGACGCACCAACCTTCCACTTCTTTTGCCCTTCGCTTCCTGCATTTCTGACTGAAAATCAAGAGGTGGGATAAGCCAAAATACAGTTTACTGTTTTCTTCTTCTTATTTGCTATGCTGATGAGCCAAGCATGCGATGCGTGACTTGACATTGTTATTTCACGCGCAATGTAACGAATGCCAATTGAGTTTCATTCGTTTGAAGCCGTGAAAAGAATGAGCAATGCAGACACACATCAAACCCTTTCATGTTGTGGGAGGTGCGGGTGAAATTTCCTAAGCCCTGTGATACCTCTGTACACCGACAAGAAGGCTGACGCCATCCTATGGTCTGAACTCGCCGGAGAAACTTTCCGTGACCAGTGTATCTTTTGCACAGTACTGCAATGGATCCATCATTCACACATGCCGGACCCAGTGGCGGCCGCAGCAGAGACATGAGCCCATACCCACCTCTCCAGCTCCCCGAGACAGCTCCTCAACCGCTTCTGCCAGCGGCGCGGTAAAGCCGCCGACCGCAACAGACCGCACCAGCACGTGCGGCGTCTTCAGCACCACAGGGATTGCCAACTTTGTTGACGTCGATTCCCCGTTCGCACTGATCTTTCCCTCCTCCGACGAGCCCTCCCTCTTCGGCCTCTTCCGCTCCTCTTTCCCAGCCCGATTGCGCGCGAATTCAATCTGCCACACGAGCAGCGCCAAAAACTTCGAATCCCCCTTTTCCCCGCACCCGGCAAAGAAAGGACGGAGCATCACGACAGAATCCACAATCGAAGCGTCTCTCGCGATCGCGCGGACATCTCTTCAGCTGTTCCAAGCACTGTTTCAAACAGGTTCGGCTGTTCAATACATTTTTGGGTACACCACATAAGGGTGGTGGCATGCACAGGTATGTTGAAACACCACGCGTAGGATTCTTCTCCTTCTTCTTCTCGCTATCACACCTATCAGCCGAACCTGATCGCCATATTCTCCATTTTGCTTCCGTTCAGCCGTTCCTTGGCCGCCTTCCAGTCGTCCCCCTTTGGAACTCGACAACCGCCAAAGAAAACGCGGAGCATTGGGACGCAATCCATTGTCGAACCGTCTATCGCAACAGCGACCATCATCCCACCTTGATCGGCTTGCCCTCCATGGCGCTGCCGTTCAGCCGTTCCTTGGCCGCCCTGCAGTCGGCCGCCTTTTCGAACTCGACGAATCCGTATCCCAAGTGCGCGCCGCCCGACTTGGGCGCCACGGTGAAGCACCGCAGCACCGGGCCCACGGCCTCGAACTTCACCTTCAGGGCATCTTCGGACACCCGCTCGGCCAGGCCGCGGACGAAGAGCGTGCGGAGGCTGCCCATCCTGCGCGCACCCGCAAAGGCCGGCGGTCGGGGTGTTTCCGCGCAACGTTGCCAGCCCCGAGCCCGATTTACCTCTTGTGCATTGCCTGTCGGAATTAGTTTAGGAATGTGTTGCACGTAAAAACGTTTCGACAACATTTCGGACTGTGTTCCAAAAATCGCAAAACACGACCACCTTGGATCATGGCACACCAGAACTCGGGGCATAACCAGCGGCGAAGAGCATAAAGCATAGAGAGGCTGCCCATCCCGTGCACACCTGAAAAGGGGTTGGCGCTTCAGGTGTTCCAGTGCGACTCTCTGAGCCGCGTTCGCCACCTAAACTTGCGCTGGCGGAATCTAGTTTACAACATGTTTGAAAATATCATTCACAAAAAGTGCGATTCAGAAACACCGTTTTCAGATTAGAAACGTCAATGGAAAGTGTGCAAATTCCAGAGTCATGGATAACTGCGCACCTCTGCCAACGTGCCAATCTGGCACTGCCAAAGCCCGAGGCAGGGCCAGCTGCAGCCAAACACCACAGCGACGCCGGATGGACGCAGTCAATGAAGCTGTTCGTATGGACGGAATTACGTCACATGAACAGATGGGCTGAATCACGCCAGTTGGATGTATTGAATGACGGCATGTGGGTGGACGTGGATTGCCCCCAAGCTGGAGCATGAATTACCCGCAGTAGTCGAAAATGCCCGAAAAGGGCAATGGGCGCAGCAGCGTACAGCTCCGGTGCGCTCGTTGGCGTGCAGGGACACAGCGTTGGCTTGCCACAATTGTGTTGCCCACCGCAGCTGCTGAGAGGTTTCACAGGTGGCGTGGCTTTTTGCGACCCCACCCACACGCGGGACACTCTTTGAAGTGTCCTTGATTTAGTTCAGAGCTTGCAGCAGTGGGTTTCACTATCTGAACCGCGGAGTGGGGGCACATCGTCAAGCGCAGATCGATGGAGAATACGAAATGTCAGAGGTGCATAGAACTCAGTGCAGCAATGCCGCTGCGGTTCTTGTGTTGCTGGATGCAGCGAAGCGGCTCAACACGTGCCACCTCGCAAGAACAAACATCCAGGCACGCAGCGCCTCCCATGCATCATGCTGTCATGATGTTGCTCTCAATCCAAAGGCTGTTGAACAGTGGTCCACTTGGACAATGTACACCGTACTGATGCCGTGCTGATAAGATTTGGCGTGTGTTGCAGCGTCGTGGACACTGTCATGTGGTTGGAGTGCCAGGCAGTCTTGTTTCCAGCGGTCTGGTGGAAGCAAGCCACACCCATATGGAATGACAGATGTTGGCAGCGATCGCATTCACCACACCGACAACGCCAGCGGGACATCCACCCGACGCACTCTCCCCATGGTGGCCTCTGCGAACACAGCGAGTGTCGCATTCCGAATCTTTGCCCATTGCCTTCAGCTCAATTGTGTGGCTATGCGTACAACAACCAGCAAATTCACCGATCCCAATCTCCAATACAGTAGTGCTCTGTCCTCCATGCATACCGAATTCGGAACTTTCATTCAAATGTTTCAGGCTCCTTCAAAAACAGCAGTTCGTACTCCCAAGTCGAACAACTGGTCTGCAAATCATCCCAATAGACTGATAGCAATCTGCGGTGGGCGGAGCAGTCTCAAAAACCCACGAAAAGGCGTCGTAATGTACAGGTAGCAAGATCGACATCCCGGAACCTCAGTCATTGCACCTTCAGTCATTGCTCTCCTCCCAGGCGTTGGGAAACGCAAGCCAGAGGGCTGCACCGATGAAGGGAATCAGGCGCAGGCGCAAAGGGGCGCCCTTCATGAGGATGGCTTGGAAGATGGCAAAGAACATGCAATCAGTGCACAGGGCGTAGAACACTCTGTTGCCGGTGAAGGCTTGCTGCGCAAAGGCGACCCGGTCCATCAAGCCACCATATTCAGGCCGTGCGAACAGGATCCAGAACAGCGTCATACCGGCCATGGCGAGACCGAAATAGCCAGCAGCAGGCGCCCACCCTGGTAAGTCTAGTTTCTGGACGCCTGGCAGCATACAACACCAAGTTGAGTGCAGTTGCAATGCGATGGAGATCGGTGATGAGAAACCAATCGCCGCAACAGTCGTTCAGCACCCCTGGTCCTCCTCAGTGCATATTGATCACTGCAATCAGTGAAACTGGCTTTGATACCCTGCTTGCATTGCTCCTGGGATATACATGTGACAGCCTTCACAGCAAATCGTGACCACAATTCAGACCCAGTGCATCGACGAACGTGGAGTGTGCGAAATGGAGCAAGGGGACACCTGCATGCACTCGCTATACAAAATGAAGCCATGATGCTCCTTTTAGCAACTGGTGCAAAGCTTACCAGCAAACAATGCAACCCTTGAGGAGTTTTGATATCCTTTGGCTGGGGATTACACAGTAGAATCCCTACGATCGCCATTCGTGTGTCCAGCCATGCACTCACAGGATAACAACTAAACCCAACATTCAGGGATCACCGTGGTCAACTCAATGGGGAACAGCCATAATTAGACACATATATCAAGTGCAATACCAACCCATCATGAATCGCTCGGGCCATCGCCTTGTGCATGCAAGGGCACTGGCTTCTCAGACCATCATCTTATTGATGAAGATGTCTGTTCATCTCTCAGTATGATTCCAAGCCTAAAATGTACTTCCTCTGCCCAAGATTAATTGTCGTCTTTCACTTTGGGGCATCACTCTTCCATCGTAACGACATCAGTTCTCAATGAAATCTCACACAAAGTTGTGCTTGTAAGTTCGGAGTGTACTATCAAAGTCTCAAGCCAATCCGTTGAGCATTGAGGATATGGCAGTACTTTGTATCAAGGGTCCTTTTACCTACTAAAACTCGATATTTGGCGTGAAAAATGAACATAACAAACCTTTTGCCCAACGCTTAAAAGGGTCGATTCTCACTTTTTCTTCTTGAAAATTGGTGGTTAAGGATTTTGGAACCCAATCTTGCCGATTTTCAACTTGTTTTGTAATTTAGAGGCCATCCTTGCAACGAACTTTGTCTTGCAAAGAGACGACAATTAATCTCGGATGGAGGAAGTGCGCTTTTAGGGGTAAATAGTAACATTTGTATGTAATCCAACAAATAACTGCTGAACTGCTATGCGCAGGCTCGACAGCTACCCACCTGTCGATGGTTGTTGAAGTCTAAGCGCCATGTATGGCATCACAACCAGATTCAACCCAAACAAGCTGCCGATCATCAAGGCGTTCCTCTGTTCCACATTTTTGCCCCTGGGGTCTCCCGCGATGAGTGGAAGCAGCAAGACATCAAACGCCATCACTGTGCTGAACAGTGCCTCTGCAACGGGATGTTCAGGTGCATCCGGAAGAATGGACCACCCAAAATGTGCAAGAATGGGGTTAATGTACCAGACGCTGATAGCCTCGTTGATGAATGCCTGCCACCATGCACATGGATGAATGAGTGGGAGTGTTCATTGCGCTGCTGAGAAAATGAGACACTGGCCAAGGCACGAATCTCCACTGTGCCAAGATCATCAGTTAGCATAAGTTTCTTTAGTGGGCCATGAGGACCTTGAGAAGCATGGCAAAAAGAACCTCAGCCCCACAGGTGAAGGGTGAAATGAGGCGACTGTTTTCGGCGCAAGTATGCTGAGTTGTGAAATTCTGCTTTCATTCTATTGGCACGTTTCACCAGCAAGACTCTGTAGACCGCTAGCAAGGGGATGCTGTCTGACTATCTGAGTTTGGCAGAGACACGCGACATGAATGACATGTCGAATTTTCACGTTGCTTGTAAGGATGTTCATTCATTCATTCACCAGCAAGACTTTGTGGCTACATTGGCCGCCAGACAGCGGAACAAGGGTCTTCGCACCTTGAAAATGGTGACACATTGTGCCCATTCAAATGATAACTGTCATTGTGTAATGGAGGCAGTTGGCAAGGAGAAAAATAAACTACAAACAACCCACACAAAACATTTTGGATGTGCAGCATATGATGATCATCGCCTCAAACGCGAAAGGGCCCTGCTTGTCTTGAGAAGGCGAATTTAGCTCGAGAAGTTCACAGCAATCAAAAGATCAACATCGCTGCTGACATAGAGCATGTTCATTCCATAACGGGTCAAAATTGGAACTTTTGACCAGGATCAAGATTTCAAGCTTTTACCCATGCAGGTCAAAGAAAGCTGATATCCTGGAAGAAATACTTATGCCAGTTTAGGACATTTCCAGACAAGCTCAATGGAAAATCACACAGCATATCAACACATTGTGGGTTAGAACGAGGAGCCTAATGGAGAATCTTGTGGCTCCAGTCTATTACATATGGTCATGTATACCTGTTGTCCGCACATGCCAAACAGTATACCTAGCAACGCAAGGGTTGTGTCATTTGCTTCTGCTGCAAGCACTCCAACTTCGCTAATTCGCGCCCATTCAAACGACGCTATGTCAACAATGTTGGCGCTTTGTTGCCCGAATTCATACACTCGCGCTTTCGTCCAGTATATTGGGCCGGAGCTGCACAAAGCACACTGTGCAAATTTCTGGCTTCCAAATCGGATGCCTGATCAAATCACGGCGCGTCTTCACACAAACGACGATGTTTCCCGTGCTGAACCCTGATACGGAGGCAGAGACCTTATATATACTCTTCTGCCCTATACCCTCAAAAAATTACAAAACGCTTGAACAAACCAAAAACACTAAAAGAAACTAAAAAATAAGAAAACCTTAAAAACTCTAGAAAACCTGAAAAAAACTGACCTAAAAAACTAAGAGCCCAACCGCTCAGCGTGAGTCTAAGTGGTCCGTATCGGAAAAAGTTTGGGCGCACGACAAAGCAGCTCCCAAGAGGCCCAAGAAGGCAGGGGAAGCCGAGGGTGGCATGCAGGCGAGAAGCGGGCCACTCACCTGGACGTCCCGCGGCGAAGTTTCCCACAGGGGGTCCCCAGGCGCATCGGGCCTCAGCACTGTCCAGTAGATGCTCGCGCCGTACGCCAGCCACATGCCCAGGGCGCCGATGATGGACAGGAAGTCCAGCTCTGCGACACAGCAGGGCGACAATTGCGGCGGCGGACGGGTGAACGGAGGGGGCTGACATGAAGAAACCAGCCTTCCAACAGAGGGCAAGGATAGTGCGGCGGCATTCTTTTGAGCACTCTTTGGACCACATTTTAGACCACTCCGTGGTCATGGCCATGGCAAGGTGTCACAAACAGTCTTGCTCTGTGGAGGAGGGGGTCTTTAGCCGCAGCAATCGTGACGCCATGCGCCTCCGCCATTACCTCCCGCGTTCTCGTTCGCGTCCCCGCTGCCGGGCGCCCCGCCGCTCTGCCGCACACGCACACGCAAAACTGTTCGTTAACTACAGCGTCAGCCTACCGCAACCGCCTCGGGCCCTTCGCCTTCCCCAGCCGCCTCATTATATAATACCTTTCGACCAACCCCTGCCTTCCCCCCCACCCCACCCCACCCGCACGCAGATTTCGACGCCACCTTGGGAAGAAGAAAAAGAAACCAAGAAACGAGAAGTCCAAGAAAAGAATTCCCAGCCAAGGGGATTTTCGTGGAGGACTGGCCGCCGATCGCGGCTCACCTGGCTGGAGGCCCCGCGCCGCCATTGCCCCTGAACCACCAACCCGCCCGGGAGGGGTCGCGACAACCCGCGGGCCGATCCACGGCCCAATCCCAGAACTCCCAACGGCGTTCTCGAGGGCCTCGCGCTCAGGCGAACGGGCAGCGCCGGCGGCGGGCAGGGCGGGCTCAGCGCTGCCGGGGGCCGCCTCGCGTGGGCCGCCATGTTGTGCGTCGTGGGGCGACGCGGAGCGGGGGGAGGTAGCGGGTCGGCGTGTGTTGGCTTGGGGCGGGTGTGGGCCCTGATCGCCCTGCCCGACTGGCTTGCGAGGATCCAGGTCAGATCGAGGGAGGGTGGCATGAAATTACCGTATTTAGAGCATCTTTATCGGTCGGTGCTATTGCACCGGCGGAGTTATACAGGAACGGTCTTCAT
>CAJHUC010002556.1:0-45782 GCA_905146915.1 Ostreobium quekettii | reverse complement strand
GAGTATGAAGTTGAACGTATCCTTGACAAAAGGATTAAAAGCGTGGGAGACGCAAAAACTATGTTGAGTACCTTGTCAAATGGCTGGGATATGGACATGAGCATAACAGCTGGGAATCAGCAAAGTCAGTTGCAAATGCACAGGAATTGGTTCAAGCATTTGAAAATGGCAGAACACCTGTGATGCGAATGCAAACTGCATGAAGTATGGGATGTACATACTGAAACATGCTCATGTGTGCTTATGCTTTTGACAGGTTCTCTTGCGCTGGGCCCAGAAAAACACTGGGTATACTGCCCCCCATGCAAGGTCGCAGTTTGGACACATGAACGCCATGTCCGTCGCGATCCTCAACGGGGAGAGGTTGGAGACCGCCGACCCCTGCGTGCCATTTCCCCGTGCGCCTGAGCGTGCACGCGGACGTGGGCGACGGCGGGGTGCCGCACCGGGCCGATCTGTACCGGCGTGGGCTTCTGGTGGTACTCGGCATCGTGGTCGCCGATGAAAGGCCGGGAGGTCAAACATTTCCAGCCACTTGGCTGAGGAAGAGTTTTAATGAGGGTTGTGAAGGCGGGGACGGTCATGTAAAACAACCACTCTTTCTCTTCATCCAAAACTGTTTTGTGTGTTGTGTTTTGTTAACTGGGCATGTGGCAAATCGCACAGCCAGTTCCACCAACATACATACAATGTTTCTGCTCCCGTATTCACTTATACTGGGACGAGGACGCCCCTCTCCCTGAGGGGGACGAATGTTACGCGCACCAGCCTGATGTGGGAGACGTCCTACTAACGGCCCTTGGTGTGGGGGACGCCCTGCTCAAGGCACGTACTATTCCTCACCCATTGTAACCTTTATCCATATTAGGATACGGGAGTAGGAGGGGTGGTCCCGCCTAGGTGCCCTGTAAGGACCTAGGTGCCCGGCGAGGCGGGTCCGCGGCTCAAAGAGGGCAGGAACCCCACACCCACATCCTATTCGTAACACTTACATGTCACATCAAAAAATGTTTTGTCCGGCGGCCGAACCCAGCGCCATGCGCTGCCCCAGTCACCCATGCCTCTCCGCCGGTGGCGTATCCTCACCGTCGAAGTCAGGCCTGGGTTGGTGCCCCTGAAGCCACCCCTGGACTTCCGCCCGGATGGCATCAATCCTCCACTTCTCCTTGATTTCCATAGCACGCGCATGCCATTCCCCAATCGCCCTTCGCAGAGCTGGTGAACGCATGTCCTTCCTGGGAGGGGCCGGCGGCAACCGCATCAGAAATGTCCTGTCCGCTTCAAGCGCCTTCACCCGTCCGTCCTCCAAGAACGTCTCCTCCAAAGACTGCACCTTCAACCGCTGGTGGAAATAGTCATCGATGACCTTCCATCTGGCCGCTCGAATATCATCCTTAATCGCCTCCGCAGCCCGCCACACCACCGGCTTGTTGTCAAGCAACCGCAGCTGCGACAACCCATTGACCCTCCGAGCCGCATCCCATGCCGGCTTGAGACCCATGTAGCACATGGTCTCAAACTGCGCTATAATTTCTGTTCTTACAGTCGACGCCAACGGCTGCATATCAAGGGAGGTCTGGAAGCCCATCCCGGCATGAATGACGGCATCGAAGATCTTCTGGTCGTCCGCCAACGACTCCTCCCACACCGACATGAGAGCACCATGCAGGTCTCGCGCTCGCCTCCATTTCTTGTCTTCTTGGGGCGCTCCACTGGAACCAGACGCCTGTCCGCTTGGCGCCGCCAGCCGGGCCGCCTAGAACTGCTCCAGCTGATGGCAAAAATCCCGCACGTCGTTCAGCCCCGGAAGAGATTGGGCATGGCGCCACTCCAAGATTTTGTCGATGCGGGAGCTGCCCTGAGAACCGGCCATCCTTGCTCTGCTTATAGATGACACGGAGGGCCTTCTCGTGCGCACAGCGTGAAACCCGCATGGAATCCATGCGCGCGCATCTCAACATCCCGTCCACCGCCCCCTGACTGGCCATCAGTCCAATCAGTCACTTGTCAGTCCTCCGAACAGCCTGGTTCCCTGTGGCCTTCTACCATACATCGAAAAAATCCCCTAGAAGACGCAATTCTTCATCAAATCAACAATAAAAACCACCATTCGATTGCTAATAAAATTCGGGATCTATTGGTATCTTGTCCTCCCCTTAATGACCACTCCATCCCTATAATGATTGCCTGGGAAACTTACATGCTGGCTGGCCCGTTTCCGTGCTGCTCACGACGAAGTAACATACAGGTTAATTTGATGGCGCCCGATTCAGCCCGATCCTGCCAGCGATATCCGCGATTCCCTCATCACACCGCGCCCACGCCCATCCCCCATTGAGTCATCTCCGGGACCCACCCACGGAGCCGCGGAACTAGCCATCCCACAACACCCTTCGCTGCCCCGCCCAGGCCTCCGGGCCGGTGCGTTTCACACACAGGGGCGCCGCCGCAAACCTTCTCCGGTCAGATCGGCGGGAAGCCCCTCCTCCGTAATCCCACCGGCTCAGATTGTCGCATGCGGCCTTAGGCACAGTCCTTGCCCACCCGGACCATCGAGTCCCGACAGCTCGGGTCCGGGGCATTCGAGCTAGGGGCTCTCGACCGAGAAGCCCCCGCCCTGAAAACTTTACAGGCAGACTGAAAGGCCTCAGGGAGGCGGTAGTTTTCCCCCGGCGGAAGGGGGCTAACCGTGCACGGGTACGAGAGCCCACCGTGCGGCTGCACCCCTCCATCGCCGGCCCATGGGTGCGCACGGAGCCGCCCGATCCCACAATGGGCATTGCACCGATTTTCCGCGGCAGGATCCTTCCCTGCCTGTCCCTGAACGCGTCGAGTGGGCCGCCTGCCCGCGGGCAGTCGCTGCGTGGCTGTGCGGAGGTTCGTTGTCCCTGGAGGTGGCGCAGAGCCCCCATGGCTCGCGCGGCTTCGGATGTGCTTCCGTGGCTGCGCTGCTTAGTTGGCCGGATTACGCGAACGTTTCTGTCGGGTTGTCGCTGACCCTGGGTCCTGTCGCCGTAGCCTGAACTGCCGATACTGTCCCAGGAACCATGTTGTCCATACGATTCCACCATGGCTGGCCATGGCTCCCCCGTACTGGAGTCCCATGTCACCAAACTCTGGGCCTCACGGGGCACCAGCTTGTCGCAGCTGAATGGCGCATAATGGAGCCACAATGAACTCATTATTGGTGACCCGAGCTATAAATAAATTAGGAATCGACTAAGCATGACTAAATTAGGAAAGAGACGATCCTGCGCAGAAAAGGCAAATTGTGCATGGTTACAATTTCACAATGAATCGGAACATGCGCACATGTGTGTGACTCTCGTCCAAAGCGGTGTACATAAGTTCTTTGTCGAGTATTAGGATGTTGACAAGCAAAACCAATACACACCGCCCCACAGTGCTGCGGAGACGCTTGTTTCAGAGTCCTGCGCAATGTGCCATTTCCCTCGTGGTCGCCTCGCTGCGGAGGTCAGAGTGAACCCGTATGGCTTGCGCCCTGGACAACTGAGCTCGCAGTGCTACGTGAGCTGCCCATTCTGCCAAGATACCTCGCCTTCAACCAAGTATTTTTTTGTTCTGTAGAATCCCGTCGACAGGTTGGCAGGGAGCTGAAACCGTTCTTCTGATGACCTAAGGATGTTGCACGGGCTGTTGGACATGAATCAGCGAGGGAACCGCCAGCCAGCTGGAGGAGGGACAGAAGTTCTTACTGGTGATACAGGGCCGGCCAGCCGTACGCACGTTCTTGCTGGTGATGCGGTGGCAGTGTGTTTCTCCCACGTTTCGCAAAGCTTTGGTCAATTTTGCCCTGTTACAGAAGTGGTTTACTTCGGCAATATCGACATCATCTGTGGCGGCCTATTCTGTGATGCTGCAGCTCCGGAGTGTTATGTATGGAAGGTGGATTTCGCCTTGGATTTGGTGGCAACTTACCTGTGGCGCATTGCTGCGATTTGCCAACGACAGTCCTGGACAACAGCTGACCTGCGTCTTGAGTCACTTGCGGCAACCTGTACGACGTCATACTTTTCTTGGGGGACACGTTTCATCAACCCTAACGTTGGTTTAGAGACTGAAGGCGGCGAGAACGCCCCCCCTTTCCACCAATGTGCACCAGGGGATGTTCCCAACGCGACGGTCCCCGTCGACGACTCGAGAAAGCTGAAACTCAACCGCAGCACGTCGAATGGACATATGTTGGACAGATGTGGCGCCAAAAGGAGCATAAAGCCGCAGAATCGAAATGACCACACTCGAGTGTCGCCACCATTGCCAAGTAACTCGAAAGCGAATGCTTAAATCAGAGCCAGTAGTCAATGTCCATTGGCTTGGGCCACATGGGTTGCTGTGAACACATTAAGGCCGCAATGGGGCTCCAGCGAATGAACAGATGGCACTTGAGCGTTCAGATGTTTATGCTCACAGTACTCAGAATACACCTCAAATTTCAACCCTCAGATTCGCATCCCTCACCCTTTTGCCACCCATCCATCCACAGCCATCAGATAGCTGTACATAGCTGTACATAGCTGTCGTGCACGTTCCCCGCAGCCAGGCACAGGATGGGAATATTATTTTCACCCACCCCACTCCACAACTTCCTTTCGCTCACAAGTGGATTTCTAGGCAAGGGCGAAACGCAAGGCACTGCCGAGGAATATTGTGCAAATTATTGGTGGGCGTCGCTCCCGCCTAAAGCTACATCCCACCTAGGCCTCCTTCGCCTTTGTCTCTTTCAGGCCTGCGAGCTTGTGGACATAACCGCACACAGCGATGGAGACCACGCTGTACGCCTGGACCCAGTAAACGTAGGGCGCTGCCAGGTAAAACCACGCTGTGGCCGCCAAGAGTACCAGCCTGCACCCAGAAACTTCATCAGTCAGATGGGATTTCAGGATGCTCTAGAAGCAAGCTTGGCCCCTACGTTCAAGGCACCAGTTTTACATTGGGTTGTTTATGCGCAACAACGTGCAAACTCAAAACTGGCTATGTTTAGGCGCTTTTAAGGCTCGTTGATCAACGAGCCTCATGAGACACCCAGGTTCCATGATGAGATCGCAAACACTGATCAGTTCTCCGTGCCCTCGGGCACCTGCTGCACAACGTCTGCCTCGCCCTCAGCAAGGCCAACGACGCTGTTGAACAAAAGGTCGTTTCCTGCCCACTGCGGCGCGTCTGGCATGCGCTCCCCGGATTCCCTGAATCTGTGTAGGCTGTCTCTATTTACGTATCTCTATGCACGCTTCCACGGAAAACGCAAATGGCACTTTTCTTGCGCTTAAATACGTGTAAATACAACGTGTTTATGCTGTAAAGACGAATCCTGGCCAGGCGATGTGGGACAGCAGGTTCCAAACTTATCATTCAACAACCCGCGCTCGGTATACAGAACCTGCTTGAGTATCGGCCAAAAACTCAAATCTTCGGTTGGGTAATCGAATGGGGTCTGGTATGGATTCCTCTATACAATATCAGGTGCGTTCTGCAACAGCCTTATGGCGCATCGTCCCGAGACCTTATCTCGTCTGTGCCATAACATCCTACAATTGCCCACCAATCGCATATTTTCCTTGCTTACCTCGCCATTTCGTAGTTGCGCCCAATTTTTGTCCCATCCAGGAACATACCACATGTTGTGAATGCACCCCCAGTGTGGAGGACTGCGACCACTGTGTCTGCCGGATTCCAGCCGCCGCACATGCGCATGATGGCGAGCGTCGCCGGACCAGCGAGCGCAAGAGACTGGATGCAGACGTAGACGTCCAACAGAGACACCGGGCTTGAGTCGCAGGGAATGCCGTCCTTTGGGAGCTTGAAGACTTGATTGTTTACCTTCTGATATTCTTTTCCTGATATGGACAAACAACATAACTTAATCCTTCAAAATCTCCAATCTGTCGTGGCAGTTATGGGTTGGTGTGTATCTATCAATAAAATGGCCTGTGCATCAACATCCATGGTCTTTCCGTCTCGAAAGACTCAAGCCATATCAGCGCATGTAATCGTTGCGATTACCAGCTGAACTTCTAGCTGTTCAGATTCATGGGTTGTCACATCATCAACAAGTGCTTCAGGAATGCGCATTCAAATCTCAGCAAAGTTGAGTGTCATCGTCAAATGCAGGGAGGGACCTCACCGTCCTTCCTTGTCAGAGCATCAGAAACGTGAGGTGCAATCATTCCCTCCCCAGTTGCCCTTGTAATGAGGACCATGGGGTTGTGCGTCTTCAGGAACAGCTTGATGGTTGGCACCCAGTGGAAGAGCTGCGCATGACATGCAAAGGCCCAGAGTCAATCAAATGCAATGTCCACTCCCAAGCCAACATCCGCAACAGCACAATCTACCTGAATGTCTGTAGGCCAACAAGCGTCCAACTACAGGGACAGGAATGTACCACAGTCGATACGGGAGCTCGCACTGGCAATCCACAACGACCATGACAGCCACGAGCAAAACCAGCGAGTGAGGCGCTTAACTCTGACAACAGGGACCTATGGCTTTCCAATTAAATTGCTTGTATGTGTGAGCAGCTGAATGCTCGTGTCAATTTCAGGATTTTCCGTGGATGCCCAGCAGCTCCACACCTCATGTAATGTGCTTGCTCTGAGATACAATAAGAAGGGCATCCTGACGCAAGAGGAGATCAGACAACTGCAAAGCAAAGATGTTTCAGAGAGAGGCATCTATCGAAGAATGGAATGCGCAGCTCCAATGAGATATACAGTTTTAATAATATTCATTGGCATGTTGCTGTACAAGAGCAAGTGGGGATCCTTACTTGCTGCCAAAGAGGGTTGTGGGTGCCCAGAGGGACCTGGCGCTCATCGATGCCGTACAGGCATGGCTTATCATCACGTTCCTCCTCAAAAGTGCCAAACATCCTGTCCCAGATGATCAGGACACCTGGGCGCATATCACCAAACAGAGGGTAAACCCCACAGTTGGCGGGAAAAAGAAAGGGATTCAGGAGCAACTCAAACTTGTAGCTCAAAGCAGGTACTCTTTTAAAACACCAAAATGAAACCCCTGCAGCTCGACTCCCACATTGTGCATATCCAGACTACTATACTGCACAACATTCCACAATTCATGGCATCTATTTCATTCCCCATTGCATGCACTCATGCGCAGACACTGCACATGCAAATCATCATAATTTCTGTAAGAAAGCATCGATCTTGTGATGTTCATACTTCGTGCTCGTATGTACCACGAAATAAACATAATTGCTTCCAAAGAAGCGCTGCAATGGGCCTGGCGGGTTCCAAATTGCTCCATTGCATCCTACCTGCATAGTTGACTCTGCCGTAGTTTCTGGCATGGTGCACACGGTGGTGCGAGGGGGTGTTAAAGATCCACTCCAGGGGCCCCAGCTTGCCAATGACCTGTGTGTGCAGGAAGAACTGGAACACCAGGTTGACACTCCTGTGCCAAAAGAAGACATCAGGGGGAGAGACGAGCGCCACCGGGAGGTAGAACCAACATGCAATCTGCGATGACAACACCAAGGCGACAAGATATCAGTCATCAGCGCGATAATGACTGCCAATTGCCATTGGCAATTTCGACTGCTGATGAAGACGACTATCACCCTGTATATCAAATTGTTGTCAAGAATACGCATCACCCGTCGACCCACATGACGCGTGGCATTGCGTGTCTGAGAGAAAAATGCAAACAAAGTGAGTCTGTGTACTGGGGCTCTGTGTACTGCCAATAACACAGGACCAGATTTCCCAACATATCATCTAATGCGAGGGACGCAAGCGCTTGAGCACGGCAAGGAAATTTCCTTGCTGGACTTGGAATTTTCAAGTAGGAAAGCAAACATCTTGAGATTGGCGTCTGCAAGGATCAGAGCCCTCAGGTAGCGTGTAATGTGTACCAGGGCCGATTTGTTGCCAAGCCACCACAGCGGTTCCGCAAAACCAGGTGTAGTTTTGCCGTCGGAACACATATGTTGCTGTCTGCTGCCACAGCACATATGCACACAAGGGTAAAGACTGGCGGGGCGTGCACCTGCGTTCTGTTCAGTGCCATCATTGGAGTGCCACGAACACTGTCTGGGATTATTTCGAACGGACACTTTCACTGTTCTGACTGGTTGCTCACTGGGTCATCAAGACTGCAGCCTAGGCAATGCCTACAACTGGAGCTGTGGAGTGCGCGTATTCAGAAGTGCACATTGAACCACACCCAAAGCCTGTGATGGAAACTTACGAATGGCTCCGTGATGCCCTGTCGGAACGCAGTGGTGAAGTTCAAGTCTGGAGAATTGTGGTGCACACCGTGCCCGGCCCTGAGATAGCAACAGAAGATACGTTACGAGTCATGAAGCACTGATCACAGGCCCCTCTACTTGCAAATTGAGTAGAGGCACAAATTGTGGAAACCGACAGTGTCCACTCCGCCATCTTGGCAATTTTGCCCGAATTTACCATGCACTATGCCCAGACAGACAATGTGGCCTGTAACTCGGATAGATCGATCTTCAGGCTAGCAAACAAGACCTCTGGCACATGATCCAAGTCGAATAGTGCCTGGCGAGACAGCTGCAAAATGCCATCATTCTGACACAAGGAATTCGTTCAGAGAGGTTCTTTGTGGTGAACTCATCCATGTTCAGCCTTTTGGGGGTCGCTGGACAGTGTGCGCACTGCACTGCACATGGATCTAGGATCCCAGAAATTGGTGTTGTGCATTGTTTACCAATCTTCATATCCCACTACAAATAATTGAAATGCGCCCATTATGGCGCCGCTCTGACGAAAAGGGCTGGTTTGACCCAATTGTACCACACATGGTGTATTGTGCAATACCATCATTCATGGATCTCCATAGGCCTGACAGGTCTGCCTTCCTGTCTACTTCTAAGACAAATTTATATGAGTCCTTATGGATGCATATTCTTGACCAGCACATCCATGCACGCAGATGCACATGTCCGTGCCTGTGCGTTTTCGAGCGACTCATGTGTCGAACGCAAGCGAGCCAAACAGGACCTCAGCAAGACCGAATGTACGACAATGTAAGCGCACAATGATGTACTTTTCGTTTTGGAAAGCAACCTCGACTTGGGCAGCGCACCGCGTGTGTCCAAAATGCCACCTTTGTTTTCCCACCCCAGCCTAAGATCCAACCAGCGCACACCACCTGATGCTCCGATTATGTTCCGAATAAGAATTTACCAGGCAGTCTGCCTCAATGCCTAGTTGCAAGCTCGATTCATGTGAAGCGCGACGGGGACCTTGCTCGCAGGGACTCACCATCCAATGTTCATCACATGCCCGGCCCTGTGGGCCCAGTAGTGCGTGAAATCAAACCCCAGGAAGGCGGCGATGTTCACCCAGATGTTGTTGGAAGTGACTGGGCCGACCAGCTTCAGACCAATGAAGCGGTATATGACCAGGTACGGGAAGACATTCAAGCCGCGAAGGAACAGCCCTGCAGGGGCAAAGGCGACAGTGAGCGTACCGGATCGGAAGCGACAATGGCTGGGGGGCTTGACGCGCTTGAGAGTTTGATGCCTCTTGGAGAGCCGATCTGAGAACGTACAAACGGCAAATGGCGAATCTGGGGGCTTTGCCATCTGTCCGCGCTACCTAATCCGGTGCCTTTCCAACAAACGAGGAACGCCCCTTGGTTTGCGGCGTTTTGGATGCTGACACTGGCCCGCCCGGGAAAGGCTGAGGAGGACCATGGAGCGCCGGTTCATTGGCCACATGCCCGTGGATGACGTCCGCAGCTGAACGCAGGCACACTCGCGCCAGGGCCAAGCCCTCATCCACCGCCCGCCTTCAACCCCGCCTGAGCGATGTTTGGCATCCGCAAGCCCGTTGTGGCAATTTCAGGCCAACGCGCCCACCGGCCAGCAGTCACAGTCGCACCCAAAAAGCGGTCATTCCCACAGGCCCATGCGGCCCCTCACAACGGGGCGCCGTCCCTTGATTAACACACAGCCTCCCATGCACAGCGTTCATGCAGGCTGTCTCCCTGTGCCCTCGATGCGCGTCGCGCCACCGCCACGGACTCCATCCCACAATTCTTGCGGCTGCCGTCGCGGCGTTTTCAGGCCGGCATGAATTGCGTCGGCGCCAACGCGCGCCGGGCCACGCGATGCACGCGTACTGCCACGGGGCTCACCCGACAGAACGAACCCTATGGCCCCCCCGGCGATGTTGCTCCACGTCTGCCGCCGGTAGTAGACTTTCTTGTGCAGCAGCAGGGACACGAAGAACTCCAGCACCGTGCATGCTAGCATGAAGGGCATGGCCTTGCGCGCCACATCGGGCAGCTTCAGGTCCGGCGCGCCGGCGGCCTGGATCCACCGCTGCAGGCTGCCGGGCCTGTACTCGAAATCGTGAAAGGCGGAGAACATGGCTGCTCCTGGCGGGTGGCGGATGGCGGTGGTGCGGAGCTGCGCTGGGCCGCAGGCCAGGGGCGCTAGCTACGCCGCTTGCAAGGGCGCCACCAACCGCCCGGCTCCCGGGCGAACAGGCGCAGCGGCCGACCTCGTTGGCCGATTTGTTGCCCGAGCGGCCGTCGCATGAACTCACGTCGCCAGATCGATGTGGATCCTGTTCATGTGGAGCGTGGCCATCGTACATACGTCCACGATTCATCCGCATCTCGCGCGCTTGTCATCGTTTCCGGCGCCAACGTTTGGCAAATCGTGGGGATCACCCCCTCCGACGATGGGATTGGGCATGGCAAGGGTAATGCGGTTACCATGTGTGCGACCATCAGCCAGGCAGTGCGCTGGGCGCGAGCACGTGCGCCCGGCGCGTGCCCGTCGCGTGGCGGTTGGCTACCAGGTAATGTGTCAGTGTGTAGGGACGGCGTGGCGAATCCAATCTTCCTGCGTGTAGCTCTACACCAGCAAGCATGTGAATGGCGGTTGCAACCCACGAGCAATACCACTTCGCCCGGACGATGGCTACTTTTGCAAGTACGATTGTAGTGCTTAAAACAATCTTGTCGCGCACAAGGTGCCCTTGCACCTTTAGAATTTCCCCTGTGATCAAATACTCTGAATCGCGGCCAGGCCACAGGTTGCTGCAGCACCGAACAAACGATATAGTGCTTCGCGAAATGTCGATGACAATGTGATTAATGGTTAGTACATGAGTTTCCGATCACGGAGCCGTGGGTGGGGGCATGAGATGCGCCGGGTACTCGAGGTGATATTGGCAGCGCAGTCTATTTCTGGAAGCCGCTCTCATGTGCATTTTTGACCCATTGAGCCAAGGGTTGTGTGGACTTCGGGCATGAGCTTCGACTACAGCCAAGGTATTGTTTTCTTTTTCTTTCCAATGGTACCTTGGCGGGCCTTCCTCCTTCACCGATCTCCGGGCAGCCTCCCCACTGAATTGGTACACAAAGTGCTCCAACTACCTTGTTGGCTTGCTGCCACCTGTCAATCGATTGGACATTGAGCTCGGATTATGTGGAATACACGGCAATCAACACACCCGGATTTACACTTGGGAAGTACTGTAATTCAGTGGTTTAGTTTACTTCGCAGAGACAAGAACGCAATTGATAATCGAGGTCACGGGGATTTATGGGCGGAACAATCATGTGTATGCTTTCAATTCACTTGGCCAGTCGGGTGGGGAGAGGATCCCGTCAAGGGGAAGTTCGGATTACATCTCATCCTGGTGAGATGTGAATGACCATTTGTGAACGCGAGATGAGAATGGCCATTCACATCTCGCGTCCCCTTCTGCATCCAACGGGTCCATTGCTCTTCTTGAACTAGATTGTTCAATTTGCGAATTCCATCTCATAATTTTCATCAGTTCTTGCAGTGATTTTGCAACTACAGTCCGGGACATTAATAAATTGTGGCGCCATGAATGGGTGGTGTCAAGAATTAACACAAATTCTTGACACCATGGCCAGGAATTAACATCAATTTTTGACACCATAGCCGGCTCGAATTTCGCTCTTATCTGCTGTTGCCGGCCCTCGGAGACCATCACAAATTTGTCAATGATTAGATATTGAATTCCATTGAATTGATCCATTTCGCTTGAGGTGCATCAACCCAGAGACCCACGACTGATGCAAGGTAAACAAAGTTGCTATTCATGCAGTGGAACCGCCCCACAACTGGCCCCAGAGCACTTTCGCCGCAACGCGCAAATTTCATGGTCAAACACACCATAATCAGACATTTAGTGCATTTCAGATGAATCTAAGAACGAACAAACATTTCCACAAGAGTCTAAGTACACCCTGGTATACACCACCATTCCAAAGCACCGGGTTCCTTGTTGGCTACAGCTGCAGGCTGTATTTCAGTGCATTGGATTCAATGCACCTATTCGTCTCCGCGTGTCAAGCAGCCCAATTAATACAGCAAAAGCAAAGCCTTGGCTGTGCCCGGCCATTGGCGGCGTCCAATCTAGGCGCTGCGCTTAGGACAGACATGCGCAAATCAGACATCAAGTGTCGTTTCTATTTACGCACAGCGCATGATAGATCATCGTCCATAGCTCACATGCAGGTTCAATTTCTGCCCACAGATTGAACCGCCGTCTAGTTCTCAATGACAATTCTCACATGGTCGCCTATGTTTCCCCGTTCATTATTTCTTGTTTGTTGCGCACACGCGATCAACCTGAAGGGGATCAAAAGCCATCCTTGACGTGGCCCCAGCTATCGACCCATTTTATCCAAACCGTTTTAGTACACGATGGCCAAAAGTACACGATCACCAAAACTACACGATCGCCAAAAAGTATACGATCACGAACTACACAATTGCTAAAATCATGAAGTTTTCGACCCAATGAGAATACACGAAAGCGGCCCACCTTACCACCATTAACAGCACAATGAATACCACTGTACACGATTTCAAACGTGTAGCAACCAGCAGCCGTGTAATATATGGTTCCGAAGTACACGATTTTCAATCGATTGCACACGATCTCGCACTGTGTAAAATGAGCGATTTCTTACTAGTGACTCCGTCCATGAGCATTCTTGTGGGCGAACCGATTGCGCGCGGCTCTAGGGCCAACATTATACGTTGAAAGGGGTCCAGGCGCATGGGCAATGGATCCCAAACGCATGATGCGTGTTCTTCTAGGCACGGTGCTGACGCAGCCCTAGTACTATATGCATTCAGCACGAATATTCAGTGCATGAGCGACGCTACCCAATGTGCGCTGATACGTATTGTCGATTTGTCTGTAGTACCAAAGGAACGAGCAGCGCGGTGCAAAACTGAATGATCGTGTAAATCTTTCTGTTCTTCTCAAAACGCTTTGGATGTCTGGTTGCTTTGTTTCATTGCCACTTGCTACCACGGGCTACCAATTCTAGATGCATTCATATTCAGATAATCTGACAGATCCTACAGAATAATGTAAATGAAAAATTGTCGTCATTTTTCATGAACATTATGCTTTTGGGGTCGCCAGGTCTAAGAGCCATCATGGTTTCTAGACCTCCCTAACCTATTTAAGGACTTTCAAGAATCCTCATCCAGTGTGATCCACTGATAGAGTTTCAATCAGGCTTGTTATTTACGTTTACGTTTACATTTTTGCGTTGACGTTCTTAAGCATAAAAGCGCAAATTTGCAGAAGAGGCTATTTTGGCGCTTTGGTTATGTTTCCACGGCTCGTTGCGACACCCATATTACACGATGGAAGTCGCGTAGAATGATCAGTCATCCACACCCATGAGCGCCTACAACACAACGTTCACCTCGCCTTCGGCAAGGGCAACGACGGCATGGAGCAAAAGCTCGTTTTATGCCCATTCCAGCGTGTCCGGCTGCCAATCCCCGGACTCCCTAAGTCTGTATGTACTGTCTTTATGCGCTCCAGGCTGTATTAACATTGTATATACTTTTTCTGTCCCAATGAAATGCTGAACGGGCTGTCAAATCCACGGTCGCGATCGACGATCGAACGGTATGGAACTCGGTTCCGCAGCCTCTGCGCTTCGAGGCAAACGCCTCCGACCTGCAGCCACAGCGGCGGCCGCAGATATCAACTCCGCGCTGCACACCGACAGCCGCAAAGCGACCTGGTCGAGGGGCCATTTTGGGGGGACGGGCCGCCAGCCTGAAGAAATTGGGTTTTGGGGCAAAATCCTGTGGGTTCAAAGTACAACCATTTGACCAATATTTATCCGTTGTTCACAAAAATTTGTTAGCGTGTACCAACGTGAGTTGTGGTGCTCTGGTCAAAATTTCAAGCAAATTCGACGAGAGGATGATGAAAATTCCGCCATGCGAACAGATTGTTTCATTTGATTTGGGATAGAGGAAGTTCGTTTTTTCGCGCCTTTTTACATGCAACACGTAAATACGATTGGTTCTTTTTGGGCCCCAAAATTTGGGATGAATAACAAGCGTGGTTTCGAAAGCATTAGTTCACTATTTCTCTTTGTTTTGGAGCCCTAATAAATCAATTGACCCGTTTTTTTAGTTCGCTTATGCGTTGAGAGGCTTTACTGAAAATGGATCAGCAGCAGCTAAAGAATTCCTTATTAAGGAGTCGCAGGTTATCGTTTAAGGTATGCCAACCATCCTGGGCAGTATTGGTGGCCAAAGCCGTTTCCGGCAGCTACACTCTTCGCACCGTTGCTTCACAGTTTTGCTTTGGCGTGGGCCCAAGGCATATGCACACACCAGGCCTGAGCTCAAAGTGAACCAAGACTTGCATTGCGATTGGCACCTTTGCAGCTCTCCG
Source organism: Ostreobium quekettii (assembly GCA_905146915.1). Lineage (NCBI taxonomy): Eukaryota > Viridiplantae > Chlorophyta > Ulvophyceae > Bryopsidales > Ostreobiaceae > Ostreobium > Ostreobium quekettii. The sequence goes on along the minus strand of CAJHUC010002556.1, from coordinate 31,062 downwards.
GGTCGACGGGCAGCCTCCCTATTTACGGAGTGCCCACAGGGGGGCGCCTCACTTGTATTTCTCCATCCTCTCATTTCTTCTGTCTTAAGTATTGTGTCTCCGGAAACTCAGGGCAGAATTGATGGTCTTGGTCACTGTACAGAAGGACATCAATGAGAATGCGTTTTCCTTAATTTTGCCAGTGTGCGCGTCAGGCGTGGAGCACAAATGTCCGATACCCTTCATTCCCGGACATGAAATCATGAAGGTCGTGAAGGTGATGAAGGCCATGACATCAATAATTAATGAATTCATGAATGCCATAAAGCCCACGGAAGTCAGTTTTGGTTTTAGGGTGCTTTGGAGTTTAGGGTTTTATATCCGGTAATGATAGGTATCGGACAATCCTCGCGGGGAGAGGATCCCGTCAAGCACAGCAGCATAGAACTTGTTGTCAGCATGGAGCAACCTGTTACCTTGCACAAGAGGACGGACGCGCCCTGCGCGTGGCGAAGGCAGCTGGGGCCACGTGCGTTGCGCGATGCCCTTTCCAGTTTGTTTCCTACTTGATTCCTCCCCCCAACAAGGAGGACGCCTGGCACAATCCTCCGTTGATGCATTTCTTTCACCAGAATGATGCGGGGCCAACAGGCCCACAACTGGAACGGAGCGGCCGGGCGCCCGCGGCCTGTTGGTGTCAGCCGTGTGGTCGTTCGGGGCCAGCCACCCCCCGCCCGACGCGCGATTCACAGGAACGTCACTACCTGGTACTTGTACCTCAAACGGGCAGGTCGTTCCTTAACCAGGCACCAGCTGCAGTTCCCCTTGTCGCGCTCGTCCTACCCGAACAACGGCCACAACGGCGCGGTTGCACCTCCAACTAGCTGCGGGCGCCTTTCAGGTGCCCCGAAATTGCTCCAGGCACGCGGGAGGGAGGGCAGTGGCCACACGCTCTGCCTTGGGCGCTGCCAATACCGACATGTCCAAATGCTGCGGCCCCAAGGCCAAGGGCTGCTGCGGCCCTAAGAAGGACCCCCACGAGTTTGTGGAGGAGTACTACGGCAAGATCTTGTCGTCCTCTAAGGACCTGAAGACCAACGCCTGCTGCGCCGCGGGGCGCCCGCACCCCCGCCTGGCCAAGTTGATGAGCGAGGTGCCGGCGGAGATTCTGGCCAAATTCTACGGCTGCGGCGCGCCGCTGCCGCTGGGGATCGAGGGCAAGCGCGTGCTGGATCTCGGGTCGGGCTCGGGCCGCGATTGCTACGTGGCCGCCGCTCTGGTCGGGGAGTCTGGCCACGTGACGGGGATCGACATGACGGACGAGCAGCTGGGTGTGGCGCGCAGCCACCTGGAGGCCTACACCGGCGCCCTGGGGTACTCGGCGCCGAACATGAAGTTCGTGAAGGGCCACATCGAGTTCTTGGAGGATGCGGGCGTGGAGGGCGAGTCCGTGGACGTGGTGATCAGCAACTGCGTCGTGAACCTGTCGCCGGACAAGCCTCGCGTCCTGCGGGAGGTGTACCGGGCGCTGGCGCCCGGCGGCGAATTCTACTTCAGCGACGTGTACTGCGACAGGAGGCTGCCGGAGGGCGTGCGGAAAGACAAGGTGTGAGGCCGGGGCTCGCGAGGCTGGCCGGCATGTTTGGCCGATGGCGGGTTGCGTAGGCCGCACGGCTGGCGGGGAATGGTGCAGGGCGGGCTGCTCGATCAGCACTGTTGTGCGTTGTGTCCTGTTGGAGGATGGCGGCGATGGCCGCTTCACTCTAAGGGAGCCAGAACGCTCTCCAAAAGATGTCTTGGTATTGGGCCTGGGGCCGACACTCCAGACCTGCAGGCTTCAGCTGCATGGGATTCCCCTTTGTATTGTGGGCAATGTGGTGCTGCTAGCCTGTCTGGACAGAACTGCCGAGAGTCTGTTAAGATCTGTCAATACAGGGCACCACATGCCCAGGCGAACAAAGGACGAACACGGTATGCAGTTTAGAACAGTGCTTCCCGAATGCGAACAGAACCTAGCGAACTGTTTGCAATTCTGGGAGAATTGCTGCTGGTGTGCCTTCTGTTCTGCATTCCGCGGCGATTGTGATGCGACTGCTACTGTGATGTGCAGATTCTTTGGGGCGAGTGCCTTGCTGGTGCACTTTATTACAAGGATTTTGAGAGGATGGCCAGGGAAACGGGGTTTGGCGATCCAAGGGTGCTCTCAACGTCAAGGATAACAGTTCAGAATGCTGAACTAGAGAACCTTGTTGGGGAAGCAAAGTTCTACTCAATTACCTACAGGTTTGTGCGAGTGTGCCAAGTACTGTGCCGGTGGGAAGTTTTTTGTCGATGGGCTCATACTACACCAAAGATGGGGCATATGAATTATGCGGTTGCACCAAGTTTGAGAGTTAAGAGCAGGAAGCACATCGAGCAATTTGAGACAGCTTTGTGCCTGATATGTTGGTTGGAAATAGTGCAAGGAAGCATTTGGAAATGGAGCTGACAAGTTACATTTAACAGTTTTTTGAACAGCACAGATTCGGAATGAGGTGGAGCCTGAGTCCAATTCAACATATAATATATAGTGATATCCCTTAGCAGCACTACATTGGGCTTGCCAGTGTCAATAATCCTCAAAGCAGGACTAAAGTTTGCCCTTTGCCTGCTGTTCCAGTGAATGATGGTTCTGGTGTCACTTGATGTAGTGACAGCTGACGCTTGTCTGTAGCACACCATCCAGATGATGTGCAGTGTTACTGTCATGTATAGTATGAAGTCACGTGCTGCATGAGCTGTTGGGTACATGCCTCCTCTGCTGGCTCAAGGTTTGTGCGCATGCTGTACAATGTCAAGGGGACCCTGCTTTTTGATGCATACCGTTGTCTGATGAGCATCAGGGGATTGCTTGTATCTTTTGCAGACTGTTCAAAATCCCCAACAAGATTGAGACCACAGAAGAGGATTATGGCCAGATCGCAGTCTACAAGGTGACTTGCATTGCCAATGAATTGCTCGACTGTTGAAGTTCTGAACAGAGCGCAAGGATCGTCATTTAGGCAGAAAGGAAATATGTCAGACCAGGCGCACTATCCTCCACAAGGAGTATGTGGTGTGATGTTCCTTCCAGGATGTGAAAGACAATACAGAAGTCACCACCTTTTCAGGCACAAAATGAAAAGCAAAGAGATGACGAGTTGCATACACAACAAGTTGCGCCATTTGAGCATGTTCTTACAGTGGAATTTTGAGGATGGGATAGATAGTTGTCTTCTGCTCATGTGCAACACACATGTTGACGTGATTCCAACTGTCCAGACCGCACAATCTCCAAAATGTTGTGTGTAGCGTGCCTTGCCAAGAGTTTGTTCTTGCCCAGAGTGTGCATTGGACAGCATCACAACCATGCGAGTAATTCCTTGCTTGGCCATACAGGGCACCATCGAAGGCCACGAACATGCATACAAGTTGGACGACAGGTACCGCTTTGAAACTGGAAAGCCGATGGCGGTGAGCGGCAACGTTGCTGCCATGGTTGGCGAGGATGGGATCAGCTGGCTGTCTCCTCATTTCCAGGCAAGTTGTTCTGGAGCTGCACACAATTGTTGCCAGCAGTCTGAAGCCTTCCATGCACAACATTTGCAGGACGACTCGGGTTCCCTGTGCACTGTGTACTCTGCTCTCCTACATGCAACTTGCATTGTATACTACCTGGCATCGAGTCTTCATGCAGTTTGTCGAGTTTGGCTTCTGAAATGGTGCAGATCGGCTCAGTTGTGGTGCATTGTTTGCTGTCTGGGGCGTATCACTGCTTTCGCAGTATATTCTGTCGTCCTGCAGAGTTCTTTGTCGCAGAGAACTGCCTCGACTTGGCATAAGATGGTGGGCTGTACGCCTCATCAGCATCTCGCACTGGTGAATCGCCACAGCGGTGCCGATTCTAACAGAAATCACTGTATTTGGCGATGATGACACCATGGTTTGATATTCTGGAATGTGGTTGTGCAGGTCATTGGCGAACGATCTGTTCACTATGGAGTGTTTGGCGGTGGGCGCATTGCCACTTCCTTTGACCCAGCGCCATCCGCATCTGCCACTGGTGCAAGCTGCTGTTAAGAGGCCCGACATGTGGAATGCCAGACTGCAATATACTTGCCCCAGGAGCTGTCAACGGCCTCACTGTTCCAATGCTGAGCATGACTGTTGCCGATGTCTTTGTGGAAGCACAACAGAATGTCTTACTCTGGGTTGTTGACGGCGCACACAATGCATTTCTTGCACAATGGATGCGCTGCAATTGGGATATTGAATTCTTTTGAGGCATACTGCTGGAGAGTAGTACAAGCAATTTTTCACGTACTTAATGATGGCTGCGTCAGTGACACGTTTCTCTCAGTTTGTGGGAGTGTTCTGCATTTCATGGATGTCTGTGCAAGAAGTTCTTTTTTCAGTTTGGTGAATAGTTAAATGGATGGGAGCACTGTTTGGTAGAGAGGCAACGTACGAATTCTTGTTCGTTCTGGAGGTTGAGAGCTGTTGCCCGGCAGTGGGCTGGGCCGCAGCTTCTGCGATGGCTTTCCTGTCTTGTGGTGCACAAGTGCTGCCCTTCGGTGCGTGTGGCCCAACCTTCGAGAGCTTGATCTTGGCGGCGCCGAGGGCTGTCCTTTTGTCAGATGCAGGGCTTGTGAATTGTCATGAGCGTTGGCTCCTCTGTGAGACCAGCGAGGCCTAGAGATGCTCTGACAGGCGAAGGGCTGCATGGGGGCGAATTGGGATACCGGACCATGACACGCCACGGCAGTTGACTCCTCCGTGCTCATCCACTCCCTGTGTGTGCACAACAAATGTATGAATGGCGGGTCCAAGCATCGCCCTGCAATCATCAAGCCACTGCTTTTGATCAAGACGTGTAACAAACGGTTTTCCAAAAGGACGAGTCCAAAGCCAGCAAGCAAGCGACTTGCGGCCATGTGACGTCTGGCCTTGAACCTACTCACCAGCCAAACAGCAGTGCGTCAATTTCCAGGCAGTGGCCCGCCAGACGCAAGCGCTGAATCAGCAGCGTGACGGTGTCGTTGAATCGCTTATCCTGAGGTGGGCGTCGCCCAAGCTTGGGAGCCCACCCGTGCCCGCCGACAATGCCACCAATGGTGTGTGCAGCTTGCCCTTCCATCGCTACTTTACCAGGCATTGCACCAGCCGCCTGTCACATACGATGGCGCGTGCCAGTTTTTCACATCGAGGCAAGCCGGTGGCTGTCGGCTCCCATCCTGCCCTACTAAAGCAGCGTCCATGATTTGTCCACCGAACCCAATGCATCGCACCAATGAATTCGTAGTGCATCAACTGGGAGGGGAGCCGTTGAGGGGACGCCGGCTTTTGGAGGAAAATCATGGCGTTCATTTATTGCCCAATGCGCAACAATTGCCTATGCGACTTGTACTCGCCACCTGGCTGGATACGATTGGTTGACAGCTAATCCCCTCAGAGGGAAGTTTCAGCTGCAGCACAGACAAGCGGCGTGGGTCAGCTTGATCGAGCGCTGTTGGGTTGAGGCCTGCGTCAGGTTGCGCGCAAACATGACCAAGAACAACCACCGGATATATCAGCTGCTCGTGCGGCAGGTGGGACCTCCAAAGGGAGGCATTGGGGAAATGAGCTGGCATCTGTCAAACCACACAAAAGGCTCCCACGTGGGCAGGCATGCTTGACAAAGGGTTCAACTTTGAGCCATGAAGAACGGATATGTAGAATCCAAAGAGGAGAGATGGCATTGCCACTCCCCGCCCAGGCGACCATTACGAAGTTCTCAACGACTGACAGCAGACTTGGAGTGGGCATTTCAGCGAAGCTCTGGGGTCGGTCAGGGACGGAACTTCTCAAGCAGCCAAGGAAATGCACAATGCTGAAGCAACATGAATGCATTTGGCATACGCCTGGCCAGTATGCCAAGGCAGCAATCAGTGCACCATCGACAGGTGCTTGTCTTCGGTGCAAACTTGCCGTCGGGGTGGAGTCCTTGTATTGTTGCAGGTCTGCTGTTTTGAGTCAGCGTGGGTATCATTGTGCCTGCTGCAGGAATACGACGAATGCCTGGAGCTCATATCCCAAGAACTAGAGAAGGATGGAGACTCAGAATATGCCACATACGTGCAGGGCCTCATAAAAAGGCAACAAGGCATGTGAATGGGCGTCGCCAACCGCAAATAGACCACCCAGACCTGGGCCAGCTGCAGTCAATTCCAGCAAAACTGCCATTTGTAGTATATAGAGCCACAAGAACACAGACATGCGCGTAGGCATAACCGTCTTTTCTGTTCTTCAATTATGTGTTGTGGGGCAAGACGAGGCCATACTCCTTGGACAAGGGAACAGCTTCAATAGAAGTCCATCCATTTTGTGGTGGCAACATGTCTACCAGTCTGTTGAGCGCATGTGCTTCAAGCAATGGACCTGTGATAACACGTGTTACTTAGGCACAATAGGTTCTGCGGTGCGCGCAGTCTCGTGCAAGTACGGGTTTTATGCTTTTACAGCAAACGAACCTATGTACACAACGAACCCTGTGTACACAATCATGAGAATCAAGCCCATCAGTGAATTCCTTGACTGCAGTTGTCCCGGCACCATAGAAGCATACGCCGCCTCCCTTCCCGCCATTTCCCATTGGTCATTTTCCTCAGTGCTACCTGCTCCCAGATCAACCCAATGCCACCAACCGAGAATGAGAAAAAAACTCTCGCCACATGCCATCGAAACGGCTAAAAACCATGGGAGAGTCAGAGAATGGGAGACACACCCCAACTTCTGTCGAAGCTGCAGTCGGCCGTCGCAGCACCCCTGCGACGCCACAGAGAGGGGCGGTGGGGATGGGCATAGGTTGGGTGGGGGTGGGGGGGGGCCGTTGGCGACGCCTACAGCACTGGCAGGGACCACAAATTTCCCGCCCGCGCCAAGGGCCCCGCCCCTGCAACTTCACAACTCTTCTGCGAAATGTCCTTGGATGTGGACATGCCTGTTATCGCTCACAAAGGGCAGGGGCACCGCTTGGTCTCGTTGAAAGCAACTTGAAAGGTTTGCAGCACACATGTACAACACGAAAATGGGGCGAAGTCGGCGGAAGAGGGGATCCTTGAGGGGAATGGCAAATTGACGCGCTAGGGTGGGCAGCAGACAACCTGGTGTGCGGCGATGCCGTCCACCTTGGTGAGGCGAAGTGAATGCGGTGGGGGGTGCTTCAAGGTTCGGTAAAAGGAAATTGTGACAGTGCGTCAACGTAACATTTTCGCGTTTGCATAACGGAAAAGTGCGCGTGGATGTGGGGGTCAGGGTCCATGTGCAAGACTACGTGTGAATATCATAAATGCAAGAATGGCCGCAAAAGCACAAGTCAAAAGCAAATCTGGGGTCTTTTTTTGTTCGAATCAAGACCTGCAGTCCCATGTCATCAGAGCAGGCCAAAGTTCTGACGGGACCGAATTTCACTCACAGGCAAAGTGCACGAGTCTTTGCAGATATTCCAGAAGGCCGTTGCTTCCAACCCGCACAACATGACCAATCTCAAGCAGGTGACAAATAAACTGGAAAAGGCCACTATGGGGCACCCTCTCTTTATCCACATGGCCTCCTAAGTTGCAGGGCGAAAACGTTCGCACTTCTGTGGGGAGCAAACAGGTGCAGAGAAGAGGTTCAGCTTTTCGTTCTTTGGTTGCAGTTTCCTGTTTGTGCATTGTCTGTCGTCATGGAAGTTGCCAACGAACAACACTGCAAATACGGTCTCGAACGGTTAGCGGTGAGTGTACAGAATGGCAACCAGTGCGCATGATGCACAGGTCGGCCGCTCGTTGCACCTGCTGGGCAAATCCAAGGCGGCCCTCGATGTGTACAACGAGGCTCAGCGGCTATCGCAGGACGACTGGGAGATTCTGCACAACAAGGGACTGTGCCACATGCAGCAAGAGCAACATGACGAGTAAGTGCAATTTGTTGTCCATTTCATCCCACTTCCCGCCAAGACAAGGATGCTCAATTGAATACTCCACGGCTGCTGTGCAGCTTCCATTTAGAAGTGAGAAGACGTCGCTGTGGCACAGATATAATTGAGATAGTAAGTTCGCAGATGGTTTTGAATCACCGCTGGTGTCCGCATTGCCCCACAATGCCTTGCTCCTATCCTTGTGCATTTATTCACACGAGCATCAAACCTTCGGCGTATCCACAGTAGCAACATCTGAAATCATCAGTGTTCTTTGACGATTTCAGGGCAATCGACTGCTTTCAACGCGCAAACAATGTCCAAACTCACGAATCGACATACGCGATGCTGAGCAAGGTGCATGTTCTGAGAGAAGAGTACAGAGATGCGATTCGGATCAATGAAGAGGCACTGCAAGAGAGCCCCGAGAGTCCGGAATTCCTATCCACCAACGGCCTCCTGCATCTGAGGTGAGAATCTCAAACGCCCATCTCTGTGAACTACGACTTCTGTGAAGTGAAATTGACCCAAACGTTGGACTTTCCTGAGGATCGTCGACTGAATTGACAGCAAAAACCGATGCGGAGTGCATGAGGAGGAACCGAAACATGTGTCAACCAGTCACTCGTCTCCACTCACTCCAGCGTATTCAGCAGCAGCTGGTGCATGGGGATTGGTGAGCAACTGTGCACCCAGACGCATTGTGGCGGTTGCAGCAAAGCCCAATCACATAAAAATGCGAAGAGATCAAATGCCCGTGGGTGTCCTGCAATGGACGGGTGCTGAACCCCAATGGAAACATCAATGCTCCCGTTTCTGTTTCGACCGTTAGGACTGGGGATCAGCACAGCGCGTTCAACAGCCTTGGCCGGTCTCTGAGCTACGACCCCAGGAACCCTCGGACCATCTTGGCGGCCGCCAGCATAGTACAGGAGCAGGGTGACATGGATGCCGCGCTCATGAAGTATCGCATAGCCGCGACGCAGGCCCCTGATTCTGCGCACCTCTGGAACAACATCGGCATGTGCTTCTTCGGAAAGCAGGTGCGGGCGACTTTGTCATGGATGCAGCGGAAGAGGGACCATGGTATTCGTCCAGGAAAGTGTTAAATGCATCCCGCACGCGGCGCCGGATATCTGAATTGGCTCAGAAAGTTTGCGTTTGGGTGCCGGGTAGCACGGGGCGAGGCATGGAACAGCTGATGAAGATAACACTCTGATTTGGCCTTCTGATCTTCATCGCCTTCTCTTTAGGCCTGGATCTTGCCATTCTAGTGGGTAAACCACAAGGGTACCCGCTGCCTTCGCAGAGGGCGCCGCATTCACAGGCGGAAACGATGGCGCTTGTTCCGGCAAAGGAAGGTGGACGTACCCGCCGCGCATTGTTCTGGTACAGAGAGAGATTTCCCAAGGGTGAAGCAAACCACGCACTCTCCGCCTGATTTGCCATTACCGCTGACGTGGGTGCCTCCAATGTGCAGAAGTACGTGTGCGCCATAGCATGCCTGAAGAGGGCCCTATACCTGGGGCCATTCGAGTGGATCATCAGCTACAACCTTGGCGTTGTCCACCAGAGCACGGGTCAGTTTGCGAGCGCGTTTCACTACTTCAGCACAGCCGTGAACCTCAATCCCAAGTTCGCGCAGACGTACCACTACATGGCCATCGCGCTTGTGAAGCTCGACGATTGGGAGAACGCTTGCAATGTCTACGAAAGGGCGATTGAGATGGGAGACGACCACCTGCTGCACCTCAACTATGGTAAGGACCATTGCGTCCGCAATCTGGATGAGTAGGTGGGAAGCTTCAGAGAAGGAAAGCGCGTCTTAGAGGTCCAATGGCAGAGACTATCAGTGAAACGAACGAATATTTGACCAACTGCCTGCAGATGGGGGCACTGGCGAAAGAGCCTGGTATTGACGCAACCCTCAAAACATCCAATGCATCAGCAGTAATCTTGCAGTGCCATATTACCATCTTCATGTAAGACTCCAGCATGCGCGTCACATGAACATCAAGACCAACGGCACAAATAAACATCAGCCCTCGCAACACCATTTCCAGCGACTGCGGTACGGCCTCAGTGTCTTTGCAATGAAGCAGCAGCATGCATGTGCGGTACATTGTGCCTGTGGCAACTTCACAACCTACCATCTGTTGTGAGCAGCGATTACACTGCACAACGGGGGCAACGCCGGGCTTGCCAAGGAGCACCTCACGAAGTTCAAAACGATGTTCAGCAAGCTGGATGAAGAAACAAAAAATTCGGATCCAGACGTACCTCAGCAATACCACAACTTACACAACCAGCTGAACAGGAAGGATATGGAGTTCTAAATTCTCGGCCGGAGGATGCGGAAGTAAGATTTCGCGTGTAGTCCTTGAGGGGACGTTGTGTGGGATGATGGGTCATCGTGCTTGTTGAATGCGGCCGTGGTTATGGATCCAGCCGGTATTACCCCATAGTTGGTCAGAAAGGGCTAAGGGCAAAATCTCAAGGAGGAAAGACACTGTTGAGACAACAGGACGTTGAAGTTTCGAGCGGAGTCCGCCTAATATTGGGCAGGGTTAAATGGCGCGGTGCGCTCTGTAGCATTTACAGTGAATTTGATTGAGAGAGTTGCATCCAGGGTAGTGCAGCCAACGATCACGTCTAAGGGAAGGTGTGCTGGCTGACATCGGACATGTGGTACTGCCCTTCTCCCGCGCTGTGTTTGGGGTTCGCACAAATTTTGCACGTCCAACACCTGGGGACTGTCTCGCAGTGCTTTGTGGTAGTTCCGTGTCAAATTTCTTTGGCTGTTCGTGCAAGTACTGGACCGATGAGGACACATTAGTCAGAAAAAAGTTTGCCTGCCAGAGGGCCTCTCCTGCACTCCTATCGTGCACGTTAGCCACCATGCACACACGCGCATGGCACAGTTTCTCCCAAGAGCATGCAGCGCTGCAGTGCTCCGATCCAAACCAATTTGCATTATGTCATAATCCATGGTTCATACAATTTGACACTGAAACAACAGACAGCCAAAATTGTTCCTTTCACCCGTCAGTCTTGCGCTTTGGCAATGTTATCCATTGGCAGTGCACCAACCCACCATCCTCCGACATTGTGCAGCTATGCTGGCTGAGATGTCTATGCTGGGATCACCCTCGAAAGCAACGCATACGTTCCGCCAGATACCAACAGCACGCCGCTCGCCGGTGTTAGCCAGGATGACCATTTCCGCAAGGACAGAATCTTGGTGAGGGCTCCCTACACACCAGATACTTCGTCAGGACATGAAAGTGAAGGCCAACATCAATTGTGCTTGCATGTTTCCATTCAAGCTCGCGTTCAGTCGAGTTCGAGTCCAGCTTCCATTGCAAATACGAGCAAGACCCTTTCCATCCACTCATACTAATAAGCCGTTTCCTTGCAAAGAACACTGTCCACCTCCTCAAGATACTGCTCTGTTGCCAGCAAATAGTCACTACAACGGCCATAGGAGTCATGCAGCTGCCCCTTTGTGGCCAAACCCTATCATCACAGCCTGTATGGCATCCTGATGCTTCCCAATCGAAGTGACAAAGGGGGGGCATGTACCCATTATGTGTGAAGAGCTGCAAATCTAATTGCGTGTCCATTTTTGGCAATAGAATAGAAAATATACTTGCAAACAGAAAACACTGCAAAGGAAACTGACAACACCAACCGTTGCAGTTGCTGCCACCAAGAGTGGAGTTACATATCCCAAAGTGTAGGACAGGAGGAGAGCGCCACCGAGCAAAGGGTCTTGTGTGGATGACACGTAGGCGAGCAAAGTAACGAGCACAGGGGTGCTGTGAGCATTCACAGAAGACTGTCAGGGTCGGTGCCTCATGAAGCATAAAATGGTGCACAGATATGCAGGCCATGAATATGCCGATATCACAGCTAAAAATCGGGTGGTAGGTGGAGGGTCCTTTCAGTTCTTGGTTTCTGCACGCTACATGGATACAATGCACACACCTCCTCATAGGTATCTCATAGGCGCTGGGGTACCTGGGGCACTCAATGCTCTCTGGCAGCTTCACTGCCCAGAAGGCACTTAAGCCTGCATCTGTTCAATCTACAAGGGCGACGATCTGCTCCTGCGGATACCTTGTACAGATGTCACTTGCACCTGGATGATTTCGCCATTTGGTGCTTTCTTGCAGGCTCGCAACTGTCTAAGCCACTTTGTACAATGTGCACACGAGGCTCATATTGTTCTGCTCGGGAGGATGTGCAATCTATATTGCCTCTGCTGTCTTCTGAAATAATCAGTTACCTATGCAAGAACATACCAGTGGACAGCATGCTCTAATGCCCAGCGAAAACGGCAGCACTGCTCCGCATCGTCCATGATTTGGAGAAACACAAGGTGTGGCAACAAACCTGCACGGCGATGCAGCAAGGGCGAATGTGAGGCCAGCGAGAAATGCCTGCACCTCTGGTCCTAGGCCCAGTTCCCTCACGTCCACATCTACCGATGGCAGCTGAATGGGCACAACTTCAAGCAGGTTGAGCCCCATGGCGATGGCCACAATGGCAACACCTGCAACCAGACGTTTGAAGGATTGTGTCAGGGCATTTCTGATGATTACCCATGCAGCAAATGGTGCACAAACTCTGAACACATCTAGCACTTCCTGCAAATTAGTTGTCCAAATATTTGCCAAGTACCAGCTGGGCTACTCAACCGGCTGATCGTTATGCATGCTCACCATTCATCTGGGAAAGCGGCCACACTGAATTCCGATACTGAATAGCATTGAACACAGCACAGGCTATCTGCTTCGCACAGGGCCCTATCGGCACTTTACATTTCGGCGGAGCTACTGGGAAGCACTCCAAGCACATGTGCTAGTCTGTGCCAACTATGTATCGAGGGTGCATTTCTTGAGTTTTACACTTGAATTTGTAATCTGCAAGCCAGCATGGCTTCAACAAGCCATGCTTTCCTGAATGCTATTTTTGGAACAACAACATTACAAGGAGATAAGGGGAATCGACTGAAGCTTTGGGACCTGAAGAGGAGGGCGTGCAGGGGTACGTAACTGTGGACATTTCTATCATTGAGGGTTCTGGAGCACTTCTTGAAACTTTGAAGAAACTCCTAAACTACAACTACATCTACATGTTGACAGTCATGCAAATGGAATAAACCACAGACACCGGGCGGAACATTTTGATATCACAGATATACAAACAGCTCAGTGGGGCAAGGCATAAACTTCTCTATGCCGATGCATCGGTGCTCAAAGCATCAGTAAAGGATTGCTCAGTGGCTGGCTGGATGTGCTACTGCCAGCCCAGAACATCAACTATCGTTTCAAGGACACAGTTGACTTGGAGCAAGCACTCCCATGGCTACTTTGTGCTCACGTTCGATGCTCGTGCACAAGTCAGCCACTGAATCGAGGCTTCAAGGTTTAGGGCTCCACATCTCAGTTGTGGGCACCAGTTGTATCCAACAGCAAATTTCATGTGCAGATGCCAACTGAACACTTTCAGCCACTGCTCACCAATCGGCAGTCCATTCCCTATCTGACCGTATGCCTTTCCGATTCCAGAGGACACAACCCCTAGCAAAGCCAAGGTGGTTGCCAGGCCAGCTGAGAATGCAGCAGATCGCCCCACAAGGCTGGAGCCTTCCCCTTCATTGCCCTTGCTGTAGCCCCCAATGTAGCCGATCGTGAGGGGCAGTACACTGAGTGTGCACGGCGAGAGGCTTGTCAACAGGCCCGCAAGCAGGACGACAGCAAAGGTGGCTGGGCCCACAACTGGAACACACCAGCGTTCGGCTTAGTGCCATGCCTCCCGCACGGGTTTCAAAAGGTCTTGCACATTGCATCAGCGAAGAAGGCAGCCGGGTGAGGTACCGGTGGAAGAGTGTACTGTGAATGCTGTTTGCACTCTCACAGTTGAATATTGATAACACAAGGAACCCAACGCCACAAATCGACTTCTTGTTCCTTGTTCAATTATTTACATGGTGGTAATGCCTGAGGCTCTTCCCAGCTCCAGCGCACAGGTGCATTTTCATGTGCTCATCGCTTCATGAAATGCAAGGAGCTTGAATAATTCCCATCAGGAACCACATACAAAACTGTTGGCAGCATTCAGGAGTAGCAAACACCACAATCAACCGTGCAACACTCAAATTTCACAAAGATCATGTTCGATTTCTGCACAAATTAACTTGAGTGACTATTTCTGAGGATGGATGAATGAGCGAGCAGTTGGTGACCTTGCCACTGAGGTGCTCGATATTCACCCAAACAGTTGGCTGACCAGGGGCAACCTTAGCAAACCACAAATGCCCCAAAGAATGATAGCTTTGCACATCGTGCTCGTTACAATCAGGTCCAGTATAACCATTCTGAATGATCATCTCAAGACAAATTTCATAACCACAGGATCACAGTCAAACTATCTTTTGCAGCAAACTCAGCATATGGCACATTCCTGGACAGCAATCAATGTTGCCTCAACTAGAATATGGGTTGGCAAACAATAGCCCCCCGTTGGGGCTGCATACGTCTCGTATGCCGCAGGACTCACCTGCAAGCTGCTGATTGACAAGGCTGTCCATCTGCTGCCCGATGTCATAAAGTGCGTCTGAGAGTGAACTGCCTATGGACCCCAATACAGCCGAATCCACAAAGATGTCCTGCACCACAGAGCAAGCCATGGATATTGCACAGCAAGGAGGAGGTGGCAGCTGCAGCATCCAACTGTGCAAATTGGCAAATGCAGGACAATCTGCCAAAAAAATGCTGCCAGGGTGCTTTTGCATTACATCATGCCATGGTTCAAGGCACAGCTCGCGGCACAAACAAGTGCAGTACATCCCAATGTGATTTTGAAGAGCTTCTGAGACAGCTTGTCCGCAAGGGCATATTGCTCTTGTGCATTCCTGTATTGACTTTGACTCTTTGATCAAACTGCAATTGTAAGTCTGGTATTGTAGGCAGCTCCCAAATATCACTGGAGCAGCGGTAGGGCACATGTTTTGGGCAGTATGCACAGGTAGCTGTGTTTAAGCCGTGGGTTCTAAAAGGAGTACACGCATCGAACCTGCCTCTTAGCTTCAAATCCTCACTGCAAGGTCTATGAGCACACGGGCTGGGGCAGGGATGCACAGCAACTAATTGCGCTTGTGCGGATGCATATAGCTGGACCAAAGTAAAGGCAGGGATGACAACAGTCAGATGGAGGATTGATCTTGGGCCCTACCATGTGCCTACAGTATCCGCCCATGTTTCATCAGCTTCCCAGCTGATCCAGATAGTTAGGAAAACTGGAAAGGCTGCTGCATAACTTAGGTGTGTCAATCTGCCAGTTCGAATAGGTCATAGGAATCTTTCATTGCAAATGGGAGCGCACTACACAAATCGCGCGCTGCTGGCAACCATTGCCATTTATTGCCAAGGGGGATGCTTCTCTTCTGCAAAACGACGATCTTCGACAGCCAATACGACATGTACAATGACCGCAGTTGCGTGAATCACAACATTTAGTCAACTGGCATAACTGGTACCTGCGCCGCAGGCGGGAGCGCTGCACTGGGTGCCAGGCCATTTGGGCGAGCCTTCCTGAGGACTTTCGAGACGCGTGATCCTGAACGAAAACACAGCGTGCATGGGCTGCATCCGACATGTCTCGATGACTTGTGTGCAAACAACAGGAAAAGAGGCTCGGAAACTTGGCTCGGTAAGATGCTTGGGTGACTCTGCTTGTTGTGTCCAATGGGCAGCATCGACGGCGATCAGGTGGTCCGCACATGTTGCATCAAAAGTGGCGCGAATTCCGGACGTCACCACTCGCATGGGGCGCCCGCTGCGCTGCCATATTGAACCATCCTCTGATCCAGGAGAGCGTAGGGCACTCTCGTACCGGTTGGACGCACAATGCCTTTGTCCAAGAAGTGCCGTCCCGCGCAAGGGACGGCGATCGTCGACGGGCCGATGCATCGCGTGGAACACGCTGCAGGGTCGTGGCCGGCCGGCTGCCGAGGCAGCAGCACCGCAGGTGGGCCCATCGCGACCGCAGCCACCGTCGCGACAGGCGTCAGGCGCGCCGTCCAAAGAAAAGTGGCGCCATGCTCGTCCACACAGCAAGGGCTGTTGTGTGAGGGACAGGGGAAGCGTTGCCCGCTTCTCAATTAATTTGCGTTTAACTTTTAACTTGGCCTAATTACAGGCATAATTAATTTACGTCTAACTTCTGACTTTTAACTTGGCCTCAGGGAACGCACTATGTCGAGTTGGTTGCGCTGGGGAGAACACGGTTCCAAAGCGTACCATGTAGTCCACAGGGGCAACGGAATCGACAGGCTGATTTCGCTGACTGGCATGAACCGCCAACAGGACGGCGCGTCACCATGCTTGTAGAGATATTCAATGCGCCGTGCTGTACGGTAGTGCGCTGCACTTTGAATGCTTGTGTTTGCAAGGATCCCCTGGATGCAAGCTGGATGTTCCAGTGGATACTCAGGCCCCCGAAGGCCCAATAGAACAAGAGTGTGGCTGGTGGCAGACCTAGGTATCCCTGATAGGGCCAGAGCGTGGGAAGCTCTTGCAAGGTCCCGTCATCCTGAGCTCACAACACAAGAAGTCCTCCCACAGACTCAGACATGCTGATCACTCCGTGGAGGTCATCAGCCACGATGGGATACAGTGGTAACAGAAGTCACATCAGTCATTGCCCGTTCACACTGCATTAGGCTGACCCACATTCGGAGTTATCTCTTTCCTTTTTCTTATTCTCAGGGCGGCCGTGGGTTACGCGTCCCTTCCATGCAGTTTACGTCTTGCTCGGCGTGGAGACCTTCGCCTGCCTTTCGCTGCAGTGACCGCTGAGTGTGACGCTGCTCACCGGAGGCGTGGGAGGCTGATGCCGCCAGGCGTCGTGAACATTACGTTGGTTCCGTGAAATCTGCAGCGCCCCCACAGCCGTGCTTCTGCGTTACTCTTTGGGCCCAGCCCACCCCGTTCCAGGTTCCATTCACGGCCCCATTGCACCGAAATGAGGGCGAGAAACAGCGCCACGAGCAAAACCTTCAGAAACCGTTTGTTGGCAGGCTGCCCGCGGAGCTCGGACGCGACGAAGTGCACGCGCCCAGGTCGGCGGACACCCCGCTGCGAATGTCCGCAAGGTTGAAGCGGGCGCTACGCAAGACTGCGTCGGTCCTCATGCAGGGCGCCTCCGGGCGCGGTGGGCTGGAGGGGGACGGGGAATGGGGCGGCCTCAGCAGGTCGCCCACCTTCCCGCTCACGATGCACGCGGCCAGCGTCAAGCGGCTGGCGGACCTGGAGCGCAGGGAGCGGCACTACGAGAAGGTGGACGAGCCCAAGTCCCAGGAGCTGGAGATGCAGCCCGGGACCACCGCGCAGCCAGCGGTGAGGGGCCACACCGAGGGGGGGGGTGATCGCTGGCGGGGTCCGCCGCGAGGGGCCGACTCATCGGCGCCGTGCGTGCGCGTGTCCCGGACGTTGGATCCGCGGCTGGATGGGGCGGCGGGCAGCTGGCTTGGAGGCCTAGAGGCCCTTCGGGCTCGGCGCATCACGCCCAATCACGGGCGCCCCCCTGGCCGCTGGTCACACTCGCTTCGGGAGGCGACCCCTACCCCAATCTGTTCCCATTGGCGGCCTTTATCCATGGCTGGGAGCGAGGCGCCTGGGGTTTGGGGCAGCCGGTTGGCGTCGCCGGCCGTGTGGCTGCCGGGGGGCCCTCAGTTGGGGGAAGGATCGCAGGGGGGAGTGGGCTGCTGAGGGGAAGGGGCGGGTGGGCGGTGGTTAATGGCACTGGGGAGGGGTTCACTGTGCCCCGTTGAGGCCAAAGTTTGGCTGCATCTGCCTGCGGGGAAGGTACAGAGACGCCACGGGCGTCCTGGTGGACGTAGGGGACACATTCCACGAGGGGAAGGGGAGCCATGGGCGTTTGGAGAGGACTGCGCAGGGTCGGAAAGGAGGGCTTGTTCTTGCCTTGGGCAAACCCTCCTTTCGGCTGACCCGCGCGTTTGAAAACGCGCGTTTGAAAACCAGCAGCCTCTGGCCAATAGGGCTGCCCTCCGCCCAGGGAGGAGAGCAAAAGCCAACGACACCGCGCCGGGCGGCTGGTTGGGGGCTGCGCGTTGTGCGCCTTTGTTGGGTACTTACGTTAGTGTTTGTCACTGGTTTGGGCGAAGTTTGACCGCCTTGTGAACTGTACAAGCCGCGGCTGTACCCCCCCTAACAAACGTTAGCACACGAAACCCCACCGCGAACCGATGGCCGCGGTGAGCGCACCGAAACGACGCAGCTGAGACGCGGGGACATGGGCACTGGGTCCAGGAAGAACGTGGGGACGCTTTCTTTCCTTGATGGCTACGAGCTTTTTGCCTCGCCCCGCTCGCAGGCCAAGGAGGGGGCAGGGGCTGAGGCCCCTTCCCCCCACGAAATAGAACTGCCCAGGTTAGGCAGCAAGGTAATGCCCTTCCCCCTCCCTTGCCTTCCCAACCCGCACAGACTGGCTCACGAGGCCATGCCCTTGAGGGGAAGGCCGGCCTGCTTGCAGTTGGGTATGGCCCGTTGCGGGCACCCGTTTCCCACGTGGTCCCGGACGTGGGTATCACACCAATTGCGCAGCTTTCATTCATGGGACAAAGTCGCTCGCGCTGGCTTGGCGTTGGAGGCGCGATGGCGGTTTAGGGCCTCGCAATCAGTTTTGCCGTCAGGTTTCGGGCGGGGCCGCGGATACTAAGCGGCTTCCACCCAGGTGCGCTATTGTGGCCCCATGACATGCACGTCAATTGCGCGGGGTGCTCTTGGCGCCCGCTTCGTGATGCTTCGCCCCTTCAGTGCCCAGCTCTCTGCGCGTTGTCGGTGAGAGTGCCACGTAACGTAACGTGGCGTAACGTAACCTGGCCGCGACCGGCATCGTCTGGTCCAATGCAAGGTATGCAGGTGTCAGTTTCGTGTCGTTTGTTGGCAGGGCTGCGTGGCGGCCTTGCTTCGCAATTTGGCGCTTCTCGGGGTCCCCGATTCTGTTTGTCAGAGGGAAATGCACTCCCAGGAATTGCTGGCGTAGTGTTGTTGTTGCTGTTGTGTCGGCTTGTTCTGAAGTCTTCTGCCTGCCTGCCTATTGTGTCCAAAGGTTACAGAGGAATGGCGAAACGTGTACATCGACCCAAGTGGCGAGACCCTCCCAGCGACATTCAAGAGCAACGCGATCAAGACGTCTAAGTACAATGTCGCCACATTCCTGCCCATCTTCCTGCTTGAAATGTTTCGACGGGCAGCATACTTGTATTTTCTGCTGCAGGTGGGCGATGGACATTGATTGGTTGAGGGAACGTGCTTGTGGCAGTGTTGTTGTTGTGGCCGTGCTGCATGTTTTGGCGTTCCTCAGGCAAAGCTGGGCAAATGCCTTGTGCCACTGCACAGTGAATGCATGGACATTGGCTTTCTTATTCCAGAGTTGGACTCTTGTGCATACTGGTCCTGTTTTCCCTCAGAATGCTGTTGCTTTTGGTTATATATGTGGACAGTCGGATGAAGCCTGCAGCCAGTTATCTTTTATGTTCATAATGCAGTAATTCCCATGCTATGAGTAGGCAGACAGCCGTTGCTGGGCAAGGTTGTCCCTGTCGGGTACTGACTGTTTGCTCTGTCCTCTTCTTGTCCAGTATATGCATGCACACTTCTTTGATGTGTTCGAAGAGGTTGACATGTTTGCTTGCAGTCTCTGGTACACGCCTGCCATCATTTTGTGATGTGGTTCTGCAGGCGGGATTGTCATGGTGGGAGGAGGTCTCGCCATTCAGCGGTGTGGGTGCCACTGCTGCGCTCTTATTTGTCTTGGTTGTCTCAGCTGTGAAGGCAGGCCTTGAGGATTACAAGAGGCATGTGGAGGACAAAGTGACCAACAACACACCCACAACTGTGGTAAATCTCAAGACAGGTGGGGTGGTTGGCTGCAGAATGTGTTTTATTCTGTTGTCCTCCGCCCTTGGATATCCTTGCACTGTATTGTCTACTTATTCTTGCACTTGTTTGCACTATTGGATACCATGCTGGAGACTGCCATTGGAGACTTGCCGCAGCAACCTGGAGCAGCCCAACTCCATATGAGATGTAGGAAAAGGGCCCCTTGTCGCACAGTGCACAAGCATGCAGTTGTAAACTGGTGACTGAACTGCTACAGCTGTGCACAGAATTGAGAAGCTGAGGTTCACTTGGCTATTCTGGTAGCAATTTGCTTGGTTGGGGCTTGTGGGCCGGGATTGTTTTGTAGCATTCCATGTTATGGTTGTGGATGCAGGGGAAGTCGAGGAGAAGAAATGGAAAGATGTGAAAGTCGGCGATGTCGTCAAAGTTGCAGACGATGAGCTGTTTCCTGCAGACCTAATGTGCCTAAAAACTGGTCTTGCTGACAACCTCTGCTACATACGGACAACGAATCTGGATGGCGAGTCCAATCTTAAAATCAGGAAACCAGTGGATCTGCGTGGTGTCCCTGGATTTGGGGAGGACGAGAAGGAGGTCAGGAAAAAAATGGTTCATATTCTGTCAGCAGTTGTTTTGGGAAGATTGTGGTCTGAATTTTGGTTGGCAGGGTCTGTCAGTGGGGTGGTGCCCTGTAAGCGCACCTCTTTTACTATGGACACCGAGGATGTATGTGCTTTGTCTGCTGGAAAATGTTTTGCTTTGCTCAAATGCTCACTTGCGCACAATACTTCACCATTTGGAAGCGTCGCTTGGTGAACCTCAGACATGTGCGTGATATGTCCCTCCTCATCTGTCGTGGAATATCAATATCATCATCGCAGTGCTGTACTGTCATGTCAAGAGATCAGGCTTTTCCACCTTTTTAAGTTAGATTCCATTTGTTGTACTGGTTGTTGCAAGACAAGGTTTTTGCTGCAGCTTGATTGGAGTAGTTTTGGACAGTGTGTGACAGCATTTGAGACATGGAATGACGGTGCCTTGTGTTTTTCGTTTGCAGACCATGAAGCTCCCTGAATCATTCAGAGGGCAGCTTGAAAGCGAGCATCCAAATCGCAATCTGCACAAATACAAGGGCCGATTTCAGGCTACTTACAGTGACAGCACGGGTGCCACTAGAAGGACTCAGATGCCTGTCACAATGAATGAGATGCTTCTGAGAGGCACACTGCTGAAGAACTCAAGGTGAGTGGGTGGTAGGGAAGGGGCCGGCTGATCTCGGTCAGTGGTCCAGGACGATGAAGAGGTTGCCTGAGCAGGTGGTGGTGGTGGTGCTGCTGCTGCTGCAGAGGTTGCTCACCTGACCATCCTGTTCCTGACTTAATCTCTGAGGCTGGCCTGTGTGTGGATGTACTACCTTGAAGTTTGGTGGGGTAATGGGCTCTGCTTGTGTGAGCCCAGTGGTTGAGCATGCATTATTGACAGCCGTCAGGCTAATCGAAAACCTGCCTGTGGTGTGCTGATTTGTGCAGGCATGTTTATGGCTTGGTTGTGTACACTGGGCCTGAATCAAGGATCCAGAAGAATGCAGCCGCTGCACCCCTGAAATATGGGTCGTTCGACCTGTTCTTGAATATCCAGGTCTACGCCCTGATTGTGATACAGGTGCGTGCGCAGAGCACACTTGCTGGCCACGGTATTTGAGCAGGACAGTTGTAATGGGGTCCCGCTCCAAATGTTGGGCTCTGAATGGTAATATATGCATACCAGTCCCCAGCAGCTAGTCTCCTTCGATTGAATTTTGCTCCGGTAAACAAAGCAGGGCCTTTGTGGGCGATGACAGGCATGTTTGCTCCAAAACTTTTTCTGTCCCTCTTCTGTTTATTTTATCCATTTGCTATCCATCTGCAGCAAATGTAGGTGGTGGTCAAAGAAAGAATGGTGAACAACAGTCTGAATGGGCAGCTGTGTTGGTCTCTCCTTGCACTCTGCTGTTTCCAGTGCTGTGGAAGCCCAGCTCCAACACTGCAATGGGACCAGGTGTTTGCCAAGCGATCATGTGCGTGGCTGCTTTGTGGCTTGCGTTGCTAGCCTGTCACTGGTTGTTTCTTGCCTTTGCAGGCCATCATGTGCGTCTGCTTGGCGGCTGGAAATCTGATATGGCGAGAGGAGGAAGGGAAGAAGCGTTATTTCCTGGCATTCGACCAGTATGTTGCAGGGAACTATGAGGACAGCGTCACGTACTTCTTCCTTGTCTTTCTAACTTTCTGGATTTTGACATCATACATGGTGCCTATCAGTTTGTTTGTCACCATGGAGATTGTGAAATTTTGGCAGGTGGGCACACTGCACTTTCTGTGCTGTGCACTGAGTTCGATTCCATGCTTTGTGGGACACAATAATATGTGTGCCAAGCATTCACATTGTGCAAATAGGCCAGGTGCTTGTGCCCCAAGTTTCATGTGCCAGCGTTTCTGCACCCGTTGTGCCACTCTTATTGAAGGCCAATAATGCAGTAATGTAATCTCCAAAAGTTTACTGTGCTGGCTTGGCACCAGCTAGCAGGGCGATGGTGCTTAGCTACCAAACACGTGCTGGTAGTTAGCTGTGGAATAGTCCTGGGGGACATGACATGCATTTCATTGGACTGCACGATGCACATCATGGCTGTGGTAGTATTGTGTGCAGCTGCCAGAGTTCTTAATGCATATAGGTTGCTGCATCAGACTGGATATTTGCAAAGCATGGAGATGGGCGCACCTATGCTTTTGTGTTTGTGGCTGATCTTCGGATCTGGCTTGCAACAGGCATTCGTGTTCATCAATAATGATCCAAACATGGTGTTGGAAGAGGGAAACGAATCAAGCCATGCACATGCACGCAATTCGAATCTGAATGAAGACTTGGGAAAAGTGGAGTATGTGTTCAGCGACAAGACAGGAACACTGACCAGCAATGAAATGCAGCTGAGGATGGTATCCATCAAGGGTATCGTTTTTGGAAACCCTGAAATCAGGTCAGTTGGTGAACAATATGAACTGATACTCGTGCACTATGAATTGCAAACTTGATTGATTTAATTGATCAGGTTTTATTTCAATTGTTTTGATTGGCTTTGTTTATCACAAGGAGGTGGCTCAAAGGCATGTGGTTACAACCTGTTCTAACTGATGACAGGTTGGTGCATTGGTCTTGCCATTTCGTCAATACTTGTGTTTGTGCATATGAGGTGCCGACAGGGTTCTGACTTTGACAACACCAGTCTTCTTTTCTTCCAAACAGGCTTGCCCTGTGCCAGAGATGGGTATAGTAGGAAGTTTTGCAAATTTTTTTGCAAAAAGGGTACTGCAGTGAATGGATGAAAGAAAGCCTCCAGCAAAATGTTTACCATGCACCTTATGATTATGGCATTGATGGTACAGGCGCCCAAGGACCCAGAAGTGCTGAGTCGAGGTCACCACTCTGCAGAGATGTCATAGTTTATGCACAGGACAATAGTGTGTTAGTGTGTATGGTGACTGGTAGACATGCTGACGTGCGCTTTGATGTGGAAGGTTGGAGGAGCTTGGCCAAGAAGCCAGGGGGCCCCCTTCTTTGGAGAAATTCGATCCAAGACTTGCAAAGGTGGGTAGACGATGTGCATGATGGTGAACACTGTGCGTATTAGGCCGGCATGGAGCTGTTGAGCCTGTGTGGTGGTTGATGTGTCTGCTCTCTCCAGCTACGTGTGTGCAAAAGGTAGAGCATTGCTACCGATGATGATCCAGTTTTTCTCTCACATGGTGGCTTGATTCTCTTGGATCGAGCAAGCCACATGCCCTTGCCTAAGGATTCTGTGCAAGATCACTGACTGTGAGATGTGCCATGTTTACAGTCTGTTCAGATTTTGAAGGACGGGAACTTCTGGAAGTGCTTGATGAACCAGGGCGGCAGCCGTGAAGAGGTCCTCCGGCTGGCTGGAGGTGGTCCCGTCCTGCAGACTGCCAGGACGCTCACAAAGAATGCAATCCGCAAGGAGGTCGATGGTGAGCTGCTGTTGGCATGAGCAGCCTGTGCAGCTGTTGATTGTGACACTATTGCAGGATAGGGCGCCAGCAAGAACACTGCCATGCTTCAATTTGGCTTTGGAGGGCAGCTGTTGATGGCAATGCCCATGCCTGTGACCATGCGACACAGATGAGGTTGCTCACCGCACTGACTCGTTGGCCGCCACTTTGGCTGTTTTGCTCGTGTGACTGCACTATGAAGCTCATATTGGACGATCTGTGCGTTGTGTTGTATGGTAAGAGACTTTGTCACGTATCCTTTGCTTGGATGCCCAAAGTGTGTGACTGGATGCTGCTCAGAGGAGCAAGAGACGGTCTCTTGCAGCGGTTGCTGGAAGTGTCACTGGCATAGGGACTCGTGTGCTGCTGAACCTCTTGCACACTAACTGGACAGGGCAATGAGAACAGCAGACTGATGTCTGGGCTTGTACACTTTGTCAACACCTGTTTGATGAGTGTCATCTGTTAGCAACCAGTGCATGGACAGTCAGCATTGTCTACATTGCTGCCTTGCAGATTTTTCGGGGAGCAGAGGGGAGCCTGAGGCACACATCAGAGTTGAAAGCCGTGATGTTGGGGAATTTGTGCTTGGATGGCACATCGTCGATTTCTGGACCAATTTGTGTATTTGCCATTCTTTGATCATTGAAGAGCAACCCGATGAAAATGGAGGAATGAAAAAAATCTATCAGGTGGGCACATGAAATGGGTTTGTCAGAGAAGGATTGTGTCAGGCACACTGCATGTGGGCCCTTTGTCACCATGTGGTGATGCGAGTCCTGCATGGCTCTCAAGACACTGCCATACCCAGCTTGGTATGACTACACCAAGGCATGCCAATGGGGAAGGTTGCGAATCATGTTTTATGGAGACTATCCCAGTTGAAGTCCTAGGTTTTCACAGCTACCAGCACAAGCTACCAGTACAAAGCTACCAGTACATGGTGGTACAGAACCAGAGTCCTTGTAGGCACTTGCACAGGGAGACATCATGGGTTGTGCATACTGCTGCCTTGAGAGGTGCAAGGCAAGTGCTTTTTACACACATATATTCTTGAACTGAATGTTATGACAGCCGCTGAGGACTTTCTCCAATAGACTGTTGTAGATTGTGTTAAACTCTCAACGAGTGGAAGCCAGCAGCACAAGCACAAGCAATTAGCAAAGTCAGTGGCAACCCATGCAGTGTCTGTTGCCTGTTTGCTAATAAGCAGTCCAACAACCCATTTGAGTAATTGCTTGAGTCCTGATAGTCTCTGCAGCAGACACCCCAGGTGCATCGTGTCTCATCCACCGTGCCTGCCACAGAAGGTAATAATTGCTAGTTTCATGCAGTAATGCACACATGTTTGTCTTTCTGAAGCTATGGTTGCAAGTTTTGCTTTGGTTTGACAGGGTCCATCACCTGACGAAGTGGCGCTCGTGGAAGCTGGGAGGCAGTTGGGCTTTGAGTACTGTGAACGCACAATCAGCGATATCACGCTAAATTTGCAAGAACACCAAGTCAAATTCGACATACTGAATGTCCTGGAATTCAGCAGCGATCGGAAGAGGATGTCGGTGATTGCCCGATCCCATGATGGCACCATCCGATTGTACAGCAAGGGGGCGGATAATGCGATGTTGGAGCGGCTCCAGTCCAACACAGACCAAGAGTTGCTGCGAAAGACACAAGTGGATCTGTATGACTTCTCAGTCAAGGTGGGTTGTACGCCTTGCCGCAGGGTGGTTTGCATGAGTTGGTTGGCTTGTAATTGTAAGCCATGAGGCTGTCACACCACCCTGGACATCATGCTGTGTGTTGTAAACTTGGCCGTTGACAGTAGTGCCAAGAATGGAGATGTCTGGAGGGTATGCCATCTCAATATACTTGCGTTCATTGCAAACAAATTCCTGCATATTGTGCAGCGATTGTTGGGAATGGTTAGTTTTGTGCACTGACGGGAGTGAAGGAACTGCTGGAGGTTGGCCAGAACTTGGAACGCAGCAACAGCCGATGTACAGATCTGGTGCTGGGCATTGGCGGATATGCTTCACCATTTAAGGGGACATTTGGTACCTGGTTGGTCATATTTTCACTGGTGACAGACTGTTGAGACAAGGTGAAAAGACCATGCTTTGTGTCTTGCTTATTGCGATGATCCAAGCATGGGTCCAAATGTAGCTCCTGATATTCAAATTGGCTACAAGATGGACTTTCTTTTGCAAACTGTGGCAAACAATGTCCAGTGAGCGATTGGACATTGAACCATTGTAACTGCGGTGCAACACATAGTCCCAAACTGCTGAGAAATACCCCCAGAACAGGCCAAATCATTTATCGAGGGTCTGCAGTGCGCATGCTGGGAGCAAATCTGAACATACATTTCAGTCTATACAGGTACTGTACATATGTGAATGTAGTGTATTGTTCTATAATTCATAGTTGAAAGGTGCTAAATCAAAGCGATGTTGAGCATAATTGCTCCCTGAGGCACTGTCAAGTGTGATGCCTATAACTACAGTCTTTAAGCCAAAATCCAGAGTTTTGTTCTTTTGGCTGGCCACACAGATTTATTTCTGAGGTGCTTTCGATCTGGGCAGGGTCTTCGAACCTTGGTGCTAGGGACACGGGTGCTCCTGCAGGAGGAATGGGAGCTGTGGGACAAGGAATACCAAAAGGCTGCCTCAAGTCTGGACGACCGTGACGGAAAAATTTCGCGAGTCGCCGACACCATTGAGCGTGACTTGGAACTCGTGGGTGTCACAGCCATTGAGGATAAGCTCCAAGAAGGGGTGCCAATGGCCATTCAAACATTGCGGATGGCAGATATGAAGGTTTGGATGATCACTGGGGACAAAATGGAGACAGCCATAAACATTGGTGTGTCATGTCGGCTGATTCGGCGGCAGGAGAGTGTCATAATCCTGACGGCAGACTCCGAGGAGGGTAAGTGCAGCAGATCACACGATTACTAGCTGCCATTGCTTTCCAATTATGAAAGTATGTGTCTCGCGTTTCGTACTTTTGTTGTATGATAGACAATTGGGGTGCAGTGTTTTTAGTGTCCTGTGGAACAACAAAGAAAATAATTGCACTCAACAGGGCACTGTTGCAGGTTTGCTGCTGTGTTTGATGTGCACATGTCACAGGCACACACCTTGCTGAATCGCAGCTTTGTGTTGTGATGTGAGGAAGACTTGCACATGGAGTCTTAATCTGACACTTGGTGTTGCACCATGTGTACTTGGAAGCTCCTTCCTTTCCTGGGAGTCAGTTGTATCTGGTTTGATATAATCTGCGCAAAGCATCATCGTCATTTATTGCATTTTTCATGCTGTTAAAATATCTGCCAAGGTTATGTCACTTGTCCACACTATTGGATGTTGCTGTACATGTGGACAGCATCACTTGGATTGGTGGCCATACATCCGCTCAGTGGCTGCCCTGCACTGTGCTTGCACCCAATTTGACACCTGCAATGTTATGATGCCATAACCAGAGGCAGTGAGAAACATTCTTGAATGCAAGAAGGAGGCGGAGGCACGCATGGAAAAGAATGAGCCAGTCGAGCTTGTTGTTGACGGCCCAAGTTTGAATTTCATCATTGGGAAGGAGCACAATGGCCACATTTTGGAGCGCGAACTTGCTGATCTGGCATCAATGAGCGGAGCTGTTGTTGTGTGTCGCTCATCGCCATCACAAAAGGCAGCAATCGTAAGGGTCATGGATGAGTTCGAAATGAGGAAGGCTGAAGGCACTGGAAACTTCATTTCAAGATGGTTTCGTAAGCAGGACAAAAAAATCAAGAGCAAGAGCCTTGCCATTGGCGATGGAGCCAATGATGTGGCCATGATTCAGGCAGCGAATGTTGGAGTGGGGATTGCTGGAAAGGAGGGTCGGCAGGCTGTGAACAACTCCGACTACGCAATCTCGCAGTTCCGGTTCCTGGTCAGGCTGCTGCTGGTTCATGGCCAGCTCTCCAATTACCGGCTTGCTCGGCTCATCAAGTACTCGTTTTTCAAGAACATCGCCTTCGATTTCATCCTGATTTATTTTCAGATATTCTGTGGATTCTCAGGTGGGTGCTGCCCTCAAAAAGTCTTGTCTATCCCCTCGTTCCCCGAATGTATTGCATTGCCGCCAGTTTACTCTGATGTGGCACAAAGAGCAGTGCGCTTCCTGTTGCACAGTACAAAAGTTCTTTTGGATTTTTGGATCTGTGTTGCTGCCTCCTGTGGCTGCGCATGAATTGAGCAGCGTGGGCAATGGGCAATGGCACTCCCGTGAAGTTCTCATTCACGTGAGCGCCTGTCCATTGCACAAACGTGGCAGAGTGTTTAAACCTGAACCACTGTTGCCTGCAGGCCAAACGCTGGTTGATGACATTTCGGCGGCCATGTACAATGTCGTCTTCACAGCCGTGCCCATCCTTCTGTTTTCAGTCCTGGACCGGCCCGTCAGCGATGCGTCCTTCATTCGGTTCCCCCAGCTGTACAACAGGGCACATTCGCTCAGCAACAGCGTGTTCTGGAGGACTGGCATCTTGGATGGCATGATCGTTGGCGCCATATGCTTCTTCATCCCCTTCTACGCAGCTGTTCCCGCAGGGAGGGACTCCACGCACGGGTTGTGGTCTGTGGGCAAGACCTCGTTCATTGCCCTCCTTGGTGCCGTCACGTTGGAAATCTCTCTCGTGACTAGATATTGGACCTTTGTGTACATCTTGTTTGTGCTGCTGAGCTATTTACTGGTGTACCCGTTCTTCTTGGTCTTCCCCTACGTGGAGAGGTCAATCGACATGTTTGATCCCGCGCAGTTTGGAACGGCGGTGAACCTGTTCTCCACGGCAACGTTTTGGCTCACCATACTGGGGGTCTATGCGGTGACGTTTGGATACAGGTACCTGAACCGCACGTACAAGTGGCTGTACCACCCTGACGACAACATGATTGTCGCTGAATTTGAGAGCAAAAGTGACGGTGCTCTAGCGGGCCTGGAGCAAGACGTGGCAGAGTGTGAACGGATGGTGGCGCTTGGGTATGGGAACGTGGTGCAACCCGACAGTTCTGGTAACTCGGAAAACGGAAACTCTGAGGTGCGTTGCTGTTCTTTCGACTGGTGGCAAGGGCATTGATAGTTCTGATGTGTGTGTGCTTAGATTCGCAACTGGTCTTGAAACACCAAGCTTACCCGCTGCGTGGAATGCCGCAGAGGGCTAGAGTTGAGGACGAGAGTGATTGCGTGCTTATCCTGTTTGCACGTGTCTTAGTCTGTGGCTCTTTCATTTTCTGCGAAGCTGCACTATTGGATGCTATTTCCAACATCGTGGGGCATCCTTGTGGGCCACCTGTGTGTCGACAGATCAAGTGCAGACTCCATGGTTGACATGTGCGGACTGTGGCTGATTGCCAATGTTGCGCCAAGTGGGTTGTCTGCTTTTTTGCGCAGTGCTGTAGCAGTCAAGGTACTGAATACAGATCCCCTGTTTTTGTGCTGCAGCACGCGAACTGGACTAAGGAAACAGCAGCATAGCGTGGCTGGCAACCAATGGGCTCACACAGCCGCCGCCAGTATTCTTGCTTTTGACCGTATTTACGGCACAGCCGTATCCACCTGGCAGTATGCTCTGCGTCAGCCGTCTGTGGGCGAGAACCGCAATGCCCTTGTATGGTTTTGCGGGGAGCGGCAGGCCCAACTGCAGAATTGCAAGTTTTGCAGACTGTGTTGAGAAACAGAGGCTGAAGGGAGTCTTTTCAAGGGACGTGGTGGAAGATTTTGCCTGTGGGTGGTTCCGTTGTTGTCCTACCAGGCATCGTTTAATTTGATGATTTCTTCTATTAGTGATAGGTGCGATGGGTGATCGGAGCATCACAATACAGCGTGAGTGCTTTTACATGCAGGGATCATGAGAGTGCAGTTTTGGCGTGATGTATGGGCTGGGTACTGAGGGTGGCATGCAGTGAAGCGCGAAGGCGAACAACGGAATGAACACTTCGGCTCGATTCGGGAGGATATTTTCTTGGCATAAATTTTCAGTCACCAGCACTTGCTCCTAGAAATGTACCAGTGCAGATGTAATTTGGCTGAGGGGGAGGGGATTTGAACGATATCATTGTTGAAAGGCGCCTGCTCAAAGTACGGATCCAATGGATGTGTGTGGCCTTGGCTGAGATCTGGATGCTGGTCCGATGGCGCAGTGGTTGTGTGCCATGCACTCCCAAATAATCGCAACACTGCGCCATCTGGTGAGCTTGCAGCCTGCAGCAAAAAGCTTACCAATAGCGCCAATAGGCAAAAGAACAGGCAAACTGCGACTTAGGTCCCCAAAGTTGCTGACATGACACGCTCCCCCGCTAGATTTTGATATATTGTGATGGCTCAATAAGAAATGGGAGTGAGCGTTACCTCCAGACCCCCAGTTGGAAGACATATCTTTGCCTTGTGCTCGGGTCACCAATAATGAGTCCATTGTGGCTCCATTATGCGCCATTCAGCTGCGACAAGCTGGTGCCCCGTGAGGCCCAGAGTTTGGTGACATGGGACTCCAGTACGGGGGAGCCATGGCCAGCCATGGTGGAATCGTATGGACAACACGGTTCCTGGGACAGTATCGGCAGTTCAGGCTACGGCGACAGGACCCAGGGTCAGCGACAACCCGACAGAAACGTTCGCGTAATCCGGCCAACTAAGCAGCGCAGCCACGGAAGCACATCCGAAGCCGCGCGAGCCATGGGGGCTCTGCGCCACCTCCAGGGACAACGAACCTCCGCACAGCCACGCAGCGACTGCCCGCGGGCAGGCGGCCCACTCGACGCGTTCAGGGACAGGCAGGGAAGGATCCTGCCGCGGAAAATCGGTGCAATGCCCATTGTGGGATCGGGCGGCTCCGTGCGCACCCATGGGCCGGCGATGGAGGGGTGCAGCCGCACGGTGGGCTCTCGTACCCGTGCACGGTTAGCCCCCTTCCGCCGGGGGAAAACTACCGCCTCCCTGAGGCCTTTCAGTCTGCCTGTAAAGTTTTCAGGGCGGGGGCTTCTCGGTCGAGAGCCCCTAGCTCGAATGCCCCGGACCCGAGCTGTCGGGACTCGATGGTCCGGGTGGGCAAGGACTGTGCCTAAGGCCGCATGCGACAATCTGAGCCGGTGGGATTACGGAGGAGGGGCTTCCC
>CAJHUC010002555.1:0-14108 GCA_905146915.1 Ostreobium quekettii | reverse complement strand
CGGACCGTCGTCTCGGTGTCCTGGCCGTGTGGGAAATTGATGTTGGGGCAGAGGCGCACGTGGTCACTTCGCTTCTCTCCAGGCCGTCACAGTAGCATTGTAGATGTGCGCCCGTGCATGTCCAGTGACTTCCATGCCGTGGCCGAACAGCATTTTTGTCCCACGCATTTCATTTGGCTCTTTCACACCCAGTGTCCCCCTGGGTTGGGCGTTGTTTGTACAAGGGTGATTCAAGAGGGGCGGGTCTCGGTCTTGCACGTCAGAAGGTCTCCACCCATGGACGTTGGCATCAGCATTCGCGGATTTCATGTAACTTGTACACGTTCCTGTTGGCTGTTTGACGGCTTCTCGAGTTGCCTGTTTCAAAGGCTCTGAGGATGACGCCGGCCGCCTCTGTCGTGCTGCGCAGAATGAAGAGGGGGCTCCCTCGTTGGCGATCCGGGGGGGTGATATCAGAGCGAGGGTTGCATGGGGGCGATGGCGTGTGGTGCCCTTTGATCAGGAAAATGGGGTCGGTTTGTCAATTTTTGGATAATGTAATCAACAAGGCGAGTTCACTGTCGTGGAGGAGCCATGTCCGGGAGGGGAGCTTCGTGTGCAAGGCGCCCCTGATTGCCCCAAAGCTGCGCCAGTACCCAGTTCTCCTTCTCCTGTCCGTGCACATACTCAACGAATTGTTGGGATTTGAACAGTTTGCACGAGTTCAGGGATTTTTTTTGCACCTCTTGGAATGCCCTGTGCAAAACTGCAGGCCTGCACAGCGCCTTGCCGCCCAAGCGCAGCGCGATGCGGTTGCTCGCAAAACTGCCCGTTGGATCCTTGCCAAACTGTAGCATGGCTTGCAGCTTGCCCCGCACAGCGCACCACTTCCCGATATAGCCTGAACGTGCAATGTTGCATGGACGTAACATGGCGACGCACCACTTCCTATATAGTTCTTCTACAACCTATGCCATTGTCCTCATCTCACACAGCTGGTCGGCACGTTTCCTTACCACTCCCCTCTCCCACCAATTCTAGAACTTTCAACAACTGGACATGTCCAATTCACTCAAAGAATGGCATCTCCCAACTGGCAGCCCGACCTGCGCAACAGCCATCTGTCCTTGTTCTTGGTTGCGGTGCCCACCGGTTGTTAGGCGCCACCATCAACTTGTCGATGGCTAGTGAAACTCCCCCGCTCAACCACTGGCGCACCTTCTGGCGGGCGCACTCTTGCCTGTCCTGCGAGCGATCTAAGATCCAGTTGGGGACTTCCGCCTGCCCCTGGTCATGGGCTCACGAAATCTGGGCGACCATTGGTCCATTGGCAGTGGTGTCCACGCACAGCTGCTTGGCCTCTAGTCGCTGCACTATCCGTGGCCTCAATCAGCGATGGCTGGTCCCTGACGATCTCCTGTGCAGAGTCGCTTGTACTATACCTGAAACGCTCAGTGGGGAGGTACTCAAGGTCCCTTTTCCTCTCCGGCAACAGCTCAATTACGCGCTGCTTCACAGCGGGGGGAAGGGATCTCTGAGGTGATGGTTCCCGCCCATGACGTCTTTGGGTGGCCTTGGAACCATCGACCCTCCCCCCTACCTGGACCTCCGCTGTCAAATTCGCAGAGCCAACTCGTGGCCATGCTCGTCAGCGTTATTACAATTTCGGCCTCAACGGCGCTGAGGGCGTCACTGTAACCTGGTGGCAATAAATTGAAAACTAAACTGGTTTGTCTTATAAATGCGGTCTTTTGCGTGCAACACGAGTGCACAAGCGCTGGCGGACCTGCCGCCGACAATGCCATGAGGTTTCCATTTCGCGCAGCATCGATGTGCATTCGCATTTGTGCAAGTGCTGCCGGCAACTCTTTGCGACTTCTGCGACATTCTAAGACTTCCATTTCCCCTAAACAAGATTTCAAACCAAATCCTGCATGATAGCGCTACGCCGTAGAAAAAGAGTGGCGCTTTGCACCCTACAATGTGGATGTTTTGCTGTTCCTTAAATCGTATTGAAGGTGTATCGCACTATCAGGTAGTGTTGCTAAGTCACCCATGCATCCAATAAAGACTTTGACGCTAAGGGGCGGGGCGTGTGCGTATGTCCGATCTTAGCGCCCATTTGACGCCAAGCGCAAAAAATCCAAAACAAAATTTTACTAAGTTTGAGAAAGAATTTGGGCGGCACCTGCAACATTACCAGGGACGCTGCCAATGCTATGTTCGCGATTCTAGGCTTGAAGGACAAAGCATTGGCCCATTTGAATACCAGTACTTCCACCATTTGTTTTGGCCGTGCGACTGTAGTCCATCAGACCCTCCCATTTCGCATTCGGCATGGAGCATCGGAAATTCGTGTTTTCCCCCACTTGTCACCTGTTGTCAGACGATATTAATTTCAATGAACAAGATGTCCACATCCCGCCAATGCGAAATTAATTAATTAATTAATTAATCAATTAATTAATTAATTAATCATGCTAACTATATGATACTTCAACGAATTTAATTGATCAATTGAGCCCATTGGCGGTCCAGAACAGGTGCGCGACTCGCGACTGGAGTTGTGCGCTTTCGTTCGACAGTCAGATTCTGGCGACAGGGCAGCAAGAAATATCACGTTCTTTCGGTCGCCCTCAAAAAATATCAGCTACTGAATCATCGAAATTATCGCGCAAAAACGGAAGGGACAGCTTCAATCGCTTGCTCGCTAGCACTGACAGCGTGCACCGATGCGCTCCACACGTACGGGTGAGATTCGAAACGCTGTCATTACGATATCCAATATGACCTGCATGTTTCGATTTTGAGCGAGCCGTTGTTCTCCAGCTCCCCGCTTCCTCGCGGACTGCTCCCGAACAAGCTACCGACATGATTGTATTACTTGCCCGAAACGGGAATGCGGTGAATCGTTAAGGCGCTTGACTGTGACCCGACACTACCCGACGGTGGCGACGCATCGACTGGCCATGCTGCCACAAATAGCAACGGCACCCGCACGTCCAAAATGCCCCTGAACAAATAGCACGCCGTCGCCACCAGCTGCCCGAAAAAAATGACCTCAAAAAAAATCGCCCCAAAGCTAAATCCCTATCCCTAAGCGCGTGTGTCCTGGGGTTGGAACATAGGCACTCCCCGCGCCAACGACACCGCAGGCAACCCGGTCACCAGCGCCATCTCTTCCGGCCCTCGCCACTCCCCCCGCCGTACGTTGTTCCACAGAACGGTGCGTGTCTCTTGGCACAGCGCGCAACGGCTGCAGAACAGCCACAGGCACGCCGCCTCCACCACGGGCTGCCTGGCAGCATCGCAACAAACAACAGCCGCCATCCATTTCGTCATGGCATGACATCGATTTTGATCCATGACGTCACGGCCATTTTGGCAAATGCCAAAATCTGAGCGCATGCGCAGCCGGCCCCAAGCCCCCGCTGCGGCCACCGCCATTGCAGAGGCGGCCAGGAAGGCGTAGAAAATTCCGTCGTGGTGGACCCCTTCGTTGTGGTGGGCGATGTGCTGGCATCCCTTGGACCGGGCGTCTCTGAGCTGGACGTAGCGCACGCACAGCGGCAGGGCAACCAGCCAGGCGATGAAGGCGGCCCACACGACGGCCTTGCAGGTGTCGCCGAAGACCCTGTGCCTAACAAACCTGCACATGGATATGCCGCACGTGGCAGGTGAACAAACACTAGGAAAAAAGGGCCAAATAACACGCGTTCAATCTTGTACAATGTTTACGGGCTGGGGTAATTTCGAGCTCTTAGCGTGCAGAACATTGATAAATGCGTTTTGTATTTGTACGCAAAAAGCGTTATTCGGTCCCTTTTTTTGCTAGTGACAGCGTCGTCATCTGGCGACCATATTGGTATCGCATGCGCCTCAGATTCCGTCTTCTTAATGCTGTAATGAGTATGTGATGCCGTAGGCAACAAATTGCCGAAAGCGCCGAGCATAACTGTTGGCGTTTAGATTGCTGTGCCCAGCATTTGCATCCAAAACCACTGCGTCGTCAAATTGGCTCCCAGATTTCAGAACTTTGCTTCGGAACCCCAGCGCGCAATCGCCAGAAATCGTATCGATACGAGAGGTATCTCTGTTTATTCCACAATGAGGGTAGAGCTTTCAAAAAGAAAAGTAGGCGGCATCGTCAAGACTCTTGCGATGGCCTCTGGGTCGCCGCCAGTCACGTCCATGAGCCTCTCGTGCGACCGGTGCGATGTGCCGATTCGCAACATCCCGGCGACACAAGCCTCCATAACCCAAAGTCACTGGTTGCCGCCACAGTAGGTTCTGCTTGCGTTCGTTCACAGGGCAACATCAACAACGTGACGCCCTTCGATACATGTACACAGCTAGCCGGTGTCCCTATTCGGGTATCGTTGCCTAATCGCCTGCCTTACGCCATTTCAGTACAAGCGGATGGTGTGACATCTTCATGGGGATGGGACACCCCTCCCCTGTACAGCACTGTCGTAAGGCAGGACAACATGATCATATCCGACTGGGCCAGGGCGCTCCCTCTCACCCACAGTGCCCCCCAAACGGCGCGGCGTAGAGGGATCCAGCAGAGTGTTGTCGTACACCGCCCTCGTGGCCCTGGGCCGACGAGCTGCAGGGCGAACGGGAGAGAAGACAGCGGACGATCGCTGGGACTCGAACTCAGACCGCTCGCTGCTTCACACACGACGGTGGTCGCGGGTCCCGGATGCTGGCTGGCAAATACTGCCTCTCGAGCGCCGGTGTATGGGCCCGGTGTACGAGCAGTGCGAACCCTCCTGGAATCCGCGCCACCCGCGGCGGCGTTCCCGTGGGCGGGCGCCTTGGGCCACCTCCATGGCCGGGCAATTGGGGCACCCGTACGAACGCAACCGAACTGGCTGGACGCGCGGCCTGACCGGTTGGCCCCATGCGCCCCCAAGACGGCCACGATTCGCTGCCCGCGACAAAATCCCAGCTGGACGCAATCGCTGTCGCCTGCCCCGGGCTCGCCGGACCGCCCTTGCGCGGACGCCAGCTGGCGAATCGTCACACGGCCTGGCGGGCTGGCGGACCAATCCCTGCTAAATGTGGAGATGAAAGCGGCGCTGATGTGCGCCGCTGATGTGCTAGGGTTCGAAATTTTCCCGCGCTGTGCTGCGCAGCACCCACCCGAAGACGCAGGGGAAGCACCAGCACGTCGCGCAGCAGACGCCCCAGTCCGCGGCGCCGCAGTCCCCGCAGCACTGGTGCCAGCCGCCCCGCCACCGCCGAGGGTCGGCCGCCGCCCGTTGCGGGTGCCACACCTCAATGGTGCCTGAATTCGGCAGGTCGACAGACTCGCATGGATCCATGAGATTGAGGTGGTGGCCGGGGCACCGCGCCCCACTGTCCTGGGAAGGGGCCAGTCCGGGGGGCAGCGACTTTGCCGAATGGCCCAGCCGCACGCGCGGGCCGGGGACGGATCCATTCGCGTGAGCGCAATCCATTGCAGAAATTTCTGTCCCGCTGGTTATCGGCCAGATGCGATCTGTAGTGCGCGAGTGTCCTGCGTGGAGGGGGATGGGGTGTCTGTTTGTGGCGTCAGATGTCGTCAACGTGCTGTGGGGCGCTCACATTGGCACACGCTTATGTAACTGCTGATCGCAAGATGTACCAACACTTCCTGAATGCAACTTCTTCGCAATGCGCCAGCCATAACGCCCTAATGGTGCTGAGGCAGTACACATAGTTGGGCAGATCAAAAGACGTGTGTGACTGGGGGTTGGGGGGCGGGGGAGGCTTCGAAATCAGTGCATTCAGTTCCAAAATGGTGACGAAAACCACCGGAGTCCTCAGAATGTCTTGCTAGGATGGATCCCGACGACCCCGGTCGTTTTGTAATTTTTTGTATTCAGTACCTTGCTGATCGATAATGGTCTTCATACCAGGCATTTCAAATTGAATAACAGGGAGGAGAGAATCTAACTTCAGGGCTTTGGGAGTACAATTAAAAAAGGCTGTTGGAAAAGGGAGCTATGCCGAGAGATTAGGACATTTCATTGTGCTGTCTCATGTACCGAATGTTCACTATCAACATCAATGTAGCTTGCATCCATATCGAAACGCAAAAGATGTGATCAGTCTGTATTCTGGATATGCCGCATTCATCCACTGGATGAATATAGTAAT
This sequence comes from Ostreobium quekettii, assembly GCA_905146915.1. Classification (NCBI taxonomy): domain Eukaryota; kingdom Viridiplantae; phylum Chlorophyta; class Ulvophyceae; order Bryopsidales; family Ostreobiaceae; genus Ostreobium; species Ostreobium quekettii. Next base: position 7,982 of record CAJHUC010002555.1, on the reverse strand, counting down.
ATTCCAATATCCAGGATATGCGACTTTTGCTGGAGTCCTTGTGTGTAATGCTCCATTGGAATTCATCTGTGGGCAAAACCATCCACTCGCTCCAGTCAGCTCTCCCCAGCCACGGCATGGAGTTTTATTGAGTCAAAAGCAAGTTAAAGGGCAGGACGGGAATGGGCAGCAGGCTCTAGAGGCCCAGCCTCGGGGGACGTTGCCAGATTTTCCTGGCGACGGGGCAGGGCGACGTCGCCACCCGGGGGAGATTGCGTCGCCACAGGGAGGGCGGTTTCCGTCGCCAGTGTCGCCGGGGCCCGCGTCGCCGTTCGTCGCCAGAATCCGTCGCCGGCTGGCCGACAGAATTCGTCGCTGGCGTCGCACGTCACCACAGGGGCATGGGCCCCAAGGGCCCCGGGAGCGGGGTTATCCTGTTGCGACGCCGCGTCGCCGGTGTCGCACATACCCATGGGGAGTAATGGGCCTCAAGGGCCCCGGGAGGGTGGGTGGGGTACCCTTCGGCGACGCCGGTCGCCGGTGTCGCCACGGGGGTCACGAGCCCCAGGGGGCTCGGGAGAGGGGGGTAACCTGTGGCGAGGTAGTATGTCCATAGTAGGCAAACGTCGCAAATAAAACCCCTCCCACCGAACTAACTTTTCACTAGCATTGATTGTGAATTGTATCTTCCTCAACTTGCTGTTGTGCAGTTTTGAAACAGCGGCACCACTGCCTTTCACGAAAGCGAAGTAGTTTGCAGAACTATTGCTGCATATGCGCAATTGCAGTGCAACTGTCACAGACATGTTTCGTATTAACACAGTTGCACATCTTCACAAAACGTAGCACACTTTCCTGCTTAACAGCCGTTGGTATGGTCGCCATTGCTGTTCCACTGCTGCCGTCTTCGGTTTTAACTCTCACTTCAAATATTCGAATTGTGATACACACAGGCACACATAGGAATTCGCGGACATGGGTGGACGACGCCACTGCCGTCGTTAATTCCTGTACATAGACAAATGACACTGGCGCCATCCTCTAACTCTCAGACAGCAAACAAATCCATCCCAAAACGCGTATAATGACTGCCGAGGACGAAGAGCAAAATCCGGGCGATGGCAATTGATGGAAGATCGATCCGTCCGGAAATTAAAGGACTGACACGGGTAGATGAAGCTTTATGCAATGTTAATTCGAGGGCCGTTCATCTATCCACGAGTTGTGGAAATCCCTCTTTGGGCGCGAGCGCCCGCTGAGATGTTGGCAGCTGCTGGTCCCATGTGTTGACACTCCTTTCTTCCACATCACCTATTATTTGGTCAACAAACTGTCGGCATGGAATTCTGTGCAATGCTTGCGCGCCCAGGACAGTTTCACACCATTGGAAGCGACAGCAGTATCAGTCCAGCTGCATCTTGTCTAACTGTCGGTGCAAAGTGGAACGGGTGTAAGCCACTACTACGAGGTGCGTTAGCTGCACACCCTCATGTATCGCTTATCCATAACCTGCATTGAGACAAATGTAAACGCAGTACAATCGGTGCCCCTGCCAATTTGCTTTTCAACTATTCTTATGCTTTTCAACTATTTACTACTGCTTCATCTATTGCGGCCTCTTGAATTCTGTGTGCTGTTGCCTTTCCGCTCCTCCACGAAACTATGCTGTACAGTGAATTGCATCGCAGCCGTGGCCAGTTACTTATTCCAGGTCCGAGTGTATGTCGACCTCGCTCGTGTATTCCAAGCATATTGTTTTGGAGCAACATTCACAAAGTGTTTGACACTTTTAATGCCGTCGGCTTAAGATCTATACCTGTCCTGAAATTCCAAATTGCAGCCTTCTTCAAGACTTGTTGCATATAAAACTGTGAAAGAATCTTGTTCATTGCGCAGAAACACGAAATCAAAATCGAAAAAGCTGCATTGCGAGCTGTCATAAAATTCAAAAGATATGCGCCAATGCGGGGGTTCAACTATTTAGAGATGGCACATGAAAAACGACGTAAGACATGGTTGCTGTGCTTTATACACAAGCAAGATAATATTTTCAAACATCCTCAGCCCGTCCCTGTCCAGAGATATTCTTTTGATGCCAGAGGAGAGCAGCGCATGCCCGGTGCTGTAAGGATGACAACACTGCAATATGGCATGTCTTTTGTTCACGATGATTGCTTGTGGGGCTCACTATCGCCGTTTGGATTCTCACATGCGTGTGGGATCCATATGAGATCCCATATGGGACGGGTGTATCTTTAACACAGTCCCAAAACAATGAACAAAACATGCTCATGCAAAGGCAGAATCAAAGCAACAGAATCATTCCGTTCAGGACAAGTGATGCAAGCATGTAACATAGAATGTCAAGCGTCTCATCACTTTTTCAAGACAGTGTTCATTCATAAAAATGCAGTGCGAAATTGCGTGTGCATAATTCTGACGATGGAACTGATTACGAAGATAGCGCGTTCATTTCACAGCAGCACGGAGACATGAGATCGTGGACACTAAGAAAAGGTATAGCCGTGCATCCATAAAAATAATAAAAAACTTGACAACATGGAATCTGGCACCAAATCGAAATCAGATTTGAACTATTGGAATTGGTTAGAACTCCTCTTCCAGGGGATATTGTATTCCTTTCCCACTAACGTGGATATATGCATTTAGTGGTGCGCAATTTGCAGCTAATTGCGCCAGATTGCACGGTGCGCTGCACAGCCCGAATTGCGCGCCTGGGACATTGGAGCAAAGGGGTCATAATGTGCCACAGCATGAGGGCCGTGGTCGCCGAATTCATGTGGACACCGCATCAAAGTGGTGGAGGCAGTTGGCTGTACACGATAAAGTTTTCGAAGACCAGCGTCAAGGGCACAAGGACCATCATTGTTGTGCATTGCAATGCACAATGGCCAATTGGCCGTCCCGCGCTTCCCATTTCATGGTGGTGCTGGTGCCGTGCTGGAGTCAATTGCGGCCGCCGACTGGTTGCGATCCAGACCACCGCTGAAGTCCTCACCTCCATCAAACTGCAAAACCACGGTAGACGCAGGCGCCCCGCCACCCTTTTCACGGCTCTGCCTCTCCATCCCACGCCGATTCCTTCCCCGCGTGGCGCCTTTCACCTACTCATGTCACCAATCGCCAACCCTTGCCTGGGTTACTGATCCAACCTGCGGAATTTCCAAGCCATGGCGGCGGCAGTCCTGGAATTCAGGCAATGGGCACCCTGTTGACCAAATTGCGACACCTTTTGCAAACACCTCTGTCAGCTACTTTTTTCCATTTATTGTTCGGTCATAAGCAGTTCCCTTCCTTGACCATGTCACCTGCATTGGCCTTATCCGAGACGCTGCTTCCTATCTACTCCAAGCCAATCCTCCACCCCCTACCCCCCACCCCGCAGATCGCACCCAAACGGCAGGTGACCACGGTGTGCATGCATCGATTTTCATGTCCCTTCCCGTAGCCGCGCTCGAGCGCCTGCATACATTAAGGAAAAAGTTGAACAAGAGCAGACAACACCACTCCTGACAGAACTAGGAAATTATGCCAATACTGATAGGGACGGGCGATTGCCGACAGGCTTGTTGCTTACTCGTAAATACGCACACATTTACGTGTATTTACAAACGAGTATATTTTCATACATTTAAATATAATTACGCGCGAATTGGGCTTTGTGGACCTGCAGCCTGAATCGGCTTCTGAAAGCCAGAAAGCTATTCCTGCCTGATGATCGACATGCCGCCCAGGGAGCGTTCGGGCCGGCTGCAAAAATTGACGAATTGAAGGCACGGCGCGGCCGCCTTGCAATGGTAATGAAATGGGGCCAGAAGTTCCAGTGCGAGACGTGGTGTGTTGTTTGAGTCGCATGCAAGAAGAGTCGAGGCCAAGGTGCCCAGCAAGCCCACGTAAGAGTCCTCCCATGTGATCTCACTGAGCCAGACTGTGAGACAGTGGGTGGTGATGCTGTATACCGCACAATGTTCACGCGGAAATATGTTCGCGTATTTCGTGGAAAAGAATGTCGCTATAAAATACTATCGCGCACTCGACGGTGTGCAAAATGTGCCTTCCGCGATCATTTTTCGGCTTGAAAATTTCCTCTGCAAGAAGAATTCCATCGTGCGAAATTCACTGATCATCCCCAGAACCGCTACTCGCCTTCGATTTTGTCCCCCATCCCCCGCCCCTTGACTCTCCACATAACCTGCCATCTCTTGCTCGAGCGCAGCTTGTTGCATGGAACGACTATGTGGCTCTCCTTGGGTATTTTCATTACAGACCGTCGGGCTCTGAGCGGCATAAATCCGGAGGCTTTTTCGATTCCAGTGGCAAAGAGCGCCTCGCTTTCCTCTCTTCCACCGCCAGGCGGAAGTATTTTGCTGCGGCTTCGCACCCTTGTCTGCCACGCTGCGCCGATGCCCACCAACATGCGCACAGCAGCCACCAAAGCCATGGGGCCAAGTCAAGATTCGGACAGCCGATCATAGCTGTGCAACATCACCAACATGAGATATTCAATCACAGGATGTTATCGTGGCTAGTTGCAGCTACGTATACGACCCCAATGAGGCAGCCTACGAGAAAGCCGCTATTGGGAAAAACACATTGGCCAACGCCCGTATTTTTCGACTTAGTATCTACCAATTTGCAACTTTTGAAAATAGAGCAATGCCAACATAATACTTCATATACCCCAAAACACCTCATGAGATTCTCGCTTTCTACTGCAAAGTTGAAATGCCACTGCACACGGGATGGCAAGAGCGGCCGTGTGGCATCACTGATTACCTGATGGTGACAATGCACGCCCCATGGGGTGCATGGCCATGCCAACGACTTGAGGTCTGTTCACCACATGTGTGAGCGACCAAAGTTCCAGCTCGACAACACACCTCTACATGTGCGTTTCAGGTGCTCATTCTCTAATTTGGCTTCCCACTCCAGAGCTACATAATGTCCATAAAATTATCCCTTCCCCCAAAACAGGGTGCAATTGAGAGGATGCTAAGATGGCACCACCCCCGTACCTCTCCAGGGATGCCCGGCAGGTCTACCACACGGATGAAGGCCGGCAGGGTCGAGGGGTGGCAACCCCTGAGGGGGCGTGCAGGCCTGAGTACACGGCGACGGGTTACAGCAGAGTGCCTCTTGGAGATCGGCCCCAACTACAAGGTCACACTTTGACATCATTGACTCGATTAACGCTGCATCAACGCCGCCCCCCCCGGAGCAACATACAGGCACCGGGACCTTGCCCCTTCTGTGGCCTTCATCCAACGTTCTGCCTCCGGGCTGAAGGCCTGGCGGCAGCGCGGATCGTGTGACGTCGGCCCACACAGCAGTATGGCGGAGCCGCAAGCCGGGGTAGGAGTCGGATCGGGATGCGCCTGAGCGAGATGGCGCAGCAAAGTGTCCCTTATTGCTGGCTACTCGCGTCGACAGCCGTGGGCGAATCGCCGGGGTGGGTGGGGGTGGGGGGGTTCCAAATTAAATCAACCCAACGCCCAACACGGGGCGCTTCCTGATGTTCCACACCCACTGACGGTAGTAGAGGGGGATAGACGTGCAGTTTATGCACCGCAAGTGTTCGGGGGCGAGTTTGACAATAGGTTTTTGATCAGAAGCTGGATTGCAGTTGCATGGAGTGCACAGTCCCACGAGGTTGCGACGGCGCCGCCCACCTGGTTAGGAGCACGGAAACGCGCTAGAGCGGCACCCGCACATTTCAACTTCTCCAGCAGACCTCCCATTGGGCTGTTGGATCCTATTCGCCTGCTCGACACTGAAAGCTTCTAGACGCTTGTTGCCTGCCGACATCTTGGACGTTCACACTGCGTGTTGTTGGCGAACAGGAGGAGTCGGAGCGCCAGGGGGCGCTGTACAACAGGCGGATCGTGGCTTTCTTGGGTGGTCAGCTGAAGAAAGCGCGGGGAGTGGATGTGCCAGCATCTGCTGCAAAGGAAGACGTGGACGCTTACCACCGGATTCTGGGGCAGGGGAGGAGACTCATCGCCAAACATGCAGCGATCTTCGATGTCAGGGACTACTACTGGACTCCCGAAGCATGCAGTGCAGCGGAGCTGCTCTGTGGGCGCCTGAGAGAGTTGCTTGAAAATTGGGGGCTGCAGACTTCAGCAGCCATTCAGACCAAAGTGCCCACAAGAGAGGTGGAGGAAGACAAGGACTTTCTCCGCAGGCTCCTCGCTTACACCCTAAAAGATGGCGAGTGCTGTGTTGAAGGCGATATGGCCCAGCGTTGGATCGCTGGCAAGAGGAAGCATGCTGAGAATGTGAGGCTGCTGCAGATTATTGATGAAAGTGACATCTTGTTGGAGGAAAGGTTGGGGGAGGGCAGCCACGGTGCAGTCCACAGAGCAGTGTGGCAGTCTGCCAAGGTGGCCGTGAAGAAGTCACTCAAGGGAATGGGACAGGGCTTGCCAATTGAGGAGTTTGCTGCATTCCTGAGGGAAGTCCTTGCACACGCCACTCTCAGCAGGCACCCCAACGTTGTTCAGCTCCTAGCAATCACTGCCTCAGGCTGGATAGTCATGGAACTGGCACAATCTGACCTGCATGCACTCTGCCACACGATGGAGGGACTGACCTTCGCAGTGAAGATGAGGCTGCTCAAGCAGGGGGCTGCAGGCCTGGCATATATCCATGCTCAGAACCGGATACATGGGGATGTAAAATCTCTGAACTTTCTTGTGTTTGGCAACAACCCAGAAGGTTACCAAGTTAAAATCAGTGATTTTGGGCTGACTGTTCAAATGGCAACGTCAAGGAGCAAGACAGTGAGGATGGGTGGAGGGACGCCACAATGGATCGCCCCTGAGTTTTACGAAGACAAGCCCATCATCCAAGCATCAGATGTCTACAGCTTTGGAGCTGTTTGCTATGAGGTTGTTACCCAGATGCACCTATATGAGTGGTTGAGCCCATATGTTATCATGGCAAAGAAGCTCCAAGGGGAAGAGCCCTGCCCAGTGGCACTGGATGATTGTCCGCCACAGATGTTGGAGCTCATGAGGCGTTGCTGTGCCCGCAACCCAACAGATCGGCCAACTATGAAGGAAGTCAGCAACATCCTGTTGCAAGTTCCTGAGGACTGGGATGGCAAGGATGAGCATGCAAGAGAGGTGTGTGTCCTCTTATTTTTTGTGCAGACTTAGCGGCTACTTCTTTGATGTGTTGTGTCAGTTGCTTTTGCTAGTCAGGTTTCACTTTGCTGGTGCGTATATCAAATCTGTTCAATATTCTACTCATTTCTTCTTTGTGATGGATGGTGTGCTGAATGTTCTGCAGGTGTCACCTCCACCCTCAGTAGAGCTGCTGCTACAAATGCAAACGATGTCCCCCAAGACAACTGTTGCAAGGCAAGCCACCTACACATGATGCTTCTGTCTGTCACTGTTTCAGTTGTGTGCGTTTTGCACTTTTTGTTTCATTGCTGCTACTCCAGAAGAGATTTATACAGCTCTGCACTCCTTGCAAATGTCGAGCAGAACGAAGCGCCAGGCAGTGGCTTGTCCAGTTCTCCAAGTTGGTAGAGTTGTCTGTATTGTGAAATTTCCAGGCTTCAGCATGTGTTTTCCTGCGGTTGTCAGGGCTGGTGCAGGTGTTGCTCCCATGCTTGATGGAGAAGCAAAGACTCTTGAAGAAGAACAGTGCAAGCGTGGTGTTGATCAGGTTGGTGCTTTGGCCATATGCTCAGCCTGCCAGAATTATTCGTCATTGAAGTGTTAAGGCATTCGACTCCCAGGAAGTCAGTCATTTCATATGGCTGTCCCAGCATGTGCATCATAGTAGACCAAAAATTTCTATTCAATTGTTTTGGCAATGCCAACAGCTTGGAAGTGGTTTGCTGCCTTTCTTCTTGATGTGCAAGATGAGTTGCAACAAGGATTGCATGCCTGCTTGCAATGCGAACATAAGTAGGATTGTTCTTTATGTCTACAACAATATTGTCTTTGTGTATTTCAGAAGACACGCAA